>OMNV01001192.1:0-10118 GCA_900303265.1 Brotula barbata | reverse complement strand
CACCCCCATTGAAGTAAACTGTAAAACATGGATCATACACACAAACAGAGGAAGGAAGGGGACACAATGGAATATAGGAGGAAATGCTCTGTGCAAAACATTCAATTACTTTACATGAAAGGTTAATTATCCTTTGTATCTGTATGCCTCATCTCATAATATAGAATACAATTGTTTTAATATTATTCATACTTAGTGTTACTGCTATTACTCATATTACTTTTACTATGATCTTAGTGATTTTAGGCTCTCTTTTATGGTAGTTTCAGTGATATTTTTACTCTAAATTATCTCTAATTTAGAGATAATTCATTCATAAAAGAATGAATTTCCTGAGTCCAGGTCAGACTAGTGGAAAAAGAGTCCAAGCCAATATGACATTAGATACAACAGCTTCATGAGTGACTCAACACACTGACCATAGTCAGGTTTCGTACTGCTCACATTGTTGATAGAATCAGCACATTCACAATGGTTTCATCAAGGGGAGATTTTATTTTACACACAGTCACACAGATTTAAGGTTGATTACATGACCAATTAAATGCTACACTTCAGCCACAAACAGGATATGGCTCTGGATAACAACTTTTTTTGCCCGTTGACCAGGTGAGAAGCTGCGCGTGCTGGGGTACAACCACAATGGTGAGTGGTGTGAGGCACAGACTAAGAATGGCCAGGGTTGGGTGCCATCCAACTACATCACCCCCGTCAACAGCCTGGAGAAGCACAGCTGGTATCACGGACCCGTGTCACGCAACGCTGCAGAGTACCTGCTCAGCTCAGGCATAAACGGAAGCTTTCTGGTCCGTGAGAGCGAGAGTAGCCCGGGCCAGAGATCGATTTCTCTGCGGTATGAGGGCAGAGTCTACCATTACAGGATTAACACTGCCTCTGATGGCAAGGTAAGCTACACTTTCAGTATAGACACACACAGAGCTTTAAAATGTTTAAAAGAAACCACTTTGGTGTTGTGAGACTGAAAATAGGGGAATAACACCTGGGGGGGAAATCACACAAAGGGACACAAAACTTCGCTCCGTAAACAATGTCAGCTCTCTTCATATTGGCCTTTGTGTTTTGTTTTGTTTTTTTGTTTTTTTTTAATCACATGTGCTGTATAGCTTATGTTTATCCCCAACAATGAATCAGTCAATGAACCATTGTCTCTGCTTGAACGCTGCAGTTTCTGTCACTCAGTGACATCAGTTCGGCCCGGACAGTACACGCTGGTTTACACATTATATTACACCCCTGAGAACTTGAGCTGGTAGTTAAAATATTTGATGTTGTGCTGAACAATTAATCAAATTCCAATTGAAATAGCAATAGGACAAGATGCCATTACCAAATTACAAGAACACCACTTTATCTAAGTATCCAGTAAAACAGTGTTAGGAGTGCTCCAGATTGTGTTAGTGGTAGCGTGCCTGTAGCGCACATTACAGCAATCTTCCCCTGAGGAAGTTAGTCATATGTGAGCCAAATGTGCTGCGGTAAACTTTGTTTTCCATTATAAAGTCATCAGGTCCTTCTAATCACTGTTGTAGTGTTTTCATTTTATCATCATGTTCATTAGTATATTTGCATGCATACCTAACTGTCATCACTACAGCTTGGTAATCTGACTGTCGCAGTTAGGGACTGTCATGAAAGTGTCAGGTCACCTAGATATTTTTACTGTAGAAATCTTAAAACTTTTTTATATATTTGATGGCATGGGTTCCCTAAAAAAGCTTCTATGCAGATATATGGGTCATAGATTAAAAATGGTCCCTGATAGGCCAGCACTGTATGGCTACAAGTGTTGCTGTGGGATTTCCCCCATAATGTTGTGAATTAAGAAGCCGCTGCTAAAGGCCACTGCGTGTGTGCGTCACCTGTCTTGTCTGTGTGATGTGATGTCGAGAGGTGAGCTAGCTTGAGGAACGCTCGGTATGACTGGAATGCCCCTAATCACCACTCTGTTGCTCGTAATGGCCAGCAGACACAGGGCCAGACCAGAAGGCCAGCCAGACACTGACGCCCATGCTAAGACACGCATCTGCACGGACAGATGCAGACAAGTATGCACGCACACACAAAAAAAATGGATGACAGACGGGCACATTTGTTTCACTTAACCCGTATTGTTTTCCATCCACCCACGGAAAGCTACAAGTCAGGAGTCTGGAATGACTTCTCCAATAACTTGAGATTACTAAAACAGCCTTCAGCTTCCTTTCACACTGACCTGGTAATTACACAAATCTGTGTAATCAAGGTTTCTCTGTTGGCCCTCTTTAATTTGATAACTGTTTGAGCCTGGAGGGCTTTGGATTGTGAGTGAAATCTCTTCATATTTCACAGGCTTATGTTATCCTCAACACACCTGTATTTAACTTGTCCACATTGTATGCACAAGTGATGCAGTAATGTTAATGCTTCCTCGAGGATTGTGCATTATATAGTGCTAATTACAGCCTTTTTGGAGTTTTTGGAACATTAAAAGCTGGTATACCTGTATAATCTTTGTCTGTCCTGTTATTTCACAGGATGTTTAATTTTTTATTTTAGCTGGTTCAACAGGGACATTACACATTGATTGACAATAAAGTAAATATGCCTGATTTAGCCAAAAGACAAATTTTCATCTGTTGTCCCTGACTAAGCTATTACAACAACAGGCAACGCATAAAAAAAACAAAAAAACATACTGACTAATAGTCTACAGGGCAAGCTGAGACAATAGATACAAATTAAACTTTGGTGTTATTTCTCCTCCAGCTTTACGTCTCATCAGAGAGCCGCTTCAACACACTGGCGGAGCTGGTGCACCACCATTCCACAGTGGCCGATGGTCTCATCACAACACTGCATTATCCGGCGCCGAAGCGCAACAAGCCCACCATCTATGGAGTTTCACCCAACTACGACAAGTGGGAGATGGAGCGTACCGACATCACCATGAAGCACAAGCTGGGAGGCGGGCAGTATGGGGAGGTGTACGAGGGTGTTTGGAAGAAGTACAGTCTGACTGTGGCTGTCAAGACACTCAAGGTATGGACAGACAGACACAGACAGACAGAGAGATATACTGTTGATACTGGTAGCACACAATATATTTTTACTCATGAGTTGGCTGAATAATGCTGCCCCCTGTTGGTACAGAGATAGAACTTCAGCTGATCATTTTCTTGTAATTTACTCTTCTGTCTTTCTCTTCAGGAGGACACAATGGAGGTGGAGGAGTTTCTAAAGGAAGCCGCTGTTATGAAAGAGATCAAACACCCCAACCTGGTACAACTGTTGGGTGAGGACTTTTTCATTGCTTTTTCATGTCAGGACACTGACGTCTGTCCCCGTTAGTAAAGCCTAAGATGAAGCACACATGAAACCTACAAACAGAAATGCTGAACACCGGTCTACATTCTTGTGTCCACGGCAGGTGTGTGCACACGGGAGCCACCATTCTACATCATCACCGAGTTCATGACCCATGGGAACCTACTAGACTACCTGAGGGAGTGCAACAGAGAGGAGGTCAACGCTGTGGTGCTGCTTTACATGGCCACACAGATCTCCTCCGCTATGGAGTACCTGGAGAAAAAAAACTTCATACACAGGTGAGTGCTGATATTTCATTTTGATATTTCACACTATATTTTATAATGAATTGATTATTCTTAAAGTCAAGGGTGTGAAATTGCAGAAGGAACTTGACTTCATCTCTCCCTGCAGCGTGGAATATTAACCACATTTTGGAAGTCTGTTCGTATATTAACAGAGTTACTCTACAAATGATTGGTTGGATCCGTTGTACAACACGCCGCACACCAAACGTTGCCTCAAGTGTCTGCTCTCGCTCACATTTTTGTTTGAACTCCTCTCGTTGTCCCTCGTTCATTTCCTCCGCCGCCTCTGCCTCGCTCTGCAGCTCCTCCTTTCAGCTGCAAACTCTTCAGACAGAATCGTCTACACTCACCAAATACAGCTGCATCAGAGTCGAGGCGCTGTTGTAACATTGTCAGTTTGTTGAAGCATGTTTAATGAGGCTCCCCAGGAGTGAGAATTTAATTTATGTCTTTCCTGTTCACCAGGCTGCGTTTTCATTTTTAAGCTTGTCAGGACTTAGCTCGTGACTTTTCTCCTCACCAAATTCCACCGGTGAAATGCCAGTATCACAGGGGCGTGGAAACAAAACAAGCTATTGTTTCTTGTTTTTCATACTCACAGTTGTATGTTTGAATCTTCTTGTGTCATTGTATCTATTTGGAGTACTCATCTTCCTCTCCTTGTCCTCTCCCTCAGGGACTTGGCCGCGCGTAATTGTCTGGTCGGGGAGAACCACCTGGTAAAAGTGGCCGACTTTGGCCTCAGCCGGCTAATGACCGGAGACACCTACACAGCCCACGCTGGAGCCAAATTCCCCATCAAATGGACCGCTCCAGAGAGTTTGGCCTACAACAAGTTCTCTATTAAGTCTGACGTCTGGGGTGAGCACAGTTTGTTTGATCTCAACTGTGAAAATGTTCACATTCCACAAATTCTTCACTCAAATTTGACTGAAGTTGTGTTGTCAAAGGTGTCAGGAGTATCAGAAGTTATCCATAGATACATTTCTAAACAATACCAATATTCATTTCCCTTAGTATTGATCCTACAGTGAACATGTGAAATATGAAATTAAACATCATGATGCTTGCAGAATTTATACTTTAACTGTTTACAAAATAAGCATTTGTCATTGAAAAATTAATCTATTGTTAGTTTATATTGATGTTTTTTCTACAGTTGGATGTATTGGATGTAAGCTGAGTCTATAAATGTGTTTAACACGAACTCTAAACTCTAGACACGAGCCTGTTTTTCATTGTTGTGTGAATCAGACACACATTTGTTCCATGTTTTCATCCCCAGCGTTTGGCGTTCTGTTGTGGGAGATCGCCACCTACGGCATGTCTCCTTACCCTGGCATTGACCTGTCCCAGGTCTATGAACTGCTGGAGAAAGACTACCGGATGGACCGACCGGAGGGTTGCCCCGAGAAGGTCTACGAGCTCATGAGGGCCTGTGAGTGACAAATGGCGATATTTATGCATACATTTGACTTGAAGCACTCTTAAGTCCGGGGAAACAAACTTGATTGTGGTCTTTCCCTCAGGTTGGAGGTGGAATCCTGCAGAACGTCCCTCTTTTGCTGAAACACATCAGGCCTTCGAGACCATGTTCCAGGAGTCCAGCATCTCAGATGGTCAGTGCTGCTTAATTTCATGTCCAAAATTCTAGCACTGACGAGAGCTTGACATAATTCTATATAGAGGATCTAAGTCAGTAAAATTAAGTAATTAAAATGTAAAATGTTAATGCCTTGAGTTATATTGAAAGGGATTAAATTCTGTTTTAAGGGCGTAAAGAAAATTGCTTAACTTTGTTTTTCAAACAATATTTAGAGGTGGAAAAGGAGTTGGGGAAGAAAGGGAAGAAGTTGACATTAGGCCCTCTCCAGCAAGCACCGGAACTCCCAACCAAGACCAGATCTCTGCGACACAAGGGACAAAACATGGACAGTCGGGATGGGGACAGTCCTGGTGAGAGAGGCTTTAAAGCTCATCAAATGTTTCAATTTCACCCCAATGTTTTGTCACTCATTTGTTCCATTGTTTATCTCAGACCCAGTGGAACCAGAGGGGGCAGTGTCATCACCCATGCTACCCAGAAAAGAGCGCCCCCTCATGGACAGCAACCTGAATGAGGATGACCGCTTGTTACCCAAAGACAAGGACAAGACACGTGGCAGTGGTTTCCTCAGCCTCATCAAGAAGAAGAAAAAGAACGCACCGGCTCCGCCCAAACGCAGCTCGTCCTTCAGAGAGATGGACGTCCATTTTGACAGGAGGGGCCTGACCCCAGATCCTCGAGACAGCGACGGCTTCAACAATGGTGCCAATGACACTGCACATGGAGCTGACGGGTCAAAGTTCTTGGGAGCCAACAACGGGACGGGTGGCATTACCAATGGGGCTCCGACCTATCCAGGACCTTTGTTCCCCAGGAAGAAGGGAGCCCCCGCAATTCCTGGTCCAGGGGGTAGGACTGCTATCACACCACCTGGTGAAGAGGAACCGGTGTCTAACTCCAAGCGTTTTCTGCGGTCTTCCTCTGCCTCTAGCACGCCCCCTGGCTCCGACGACACTGAACGGAAGTCTTCGACGTTGCCTCGAGACCTGGGCCAGCGCCACTTTGACTCGGGCACCTTTGGAGGCAAACCGGCACTACCGCGCAAGAGAGCCAACGAGCAGAAAGGGGATAATGCCCCCCAGATGGGCACACTCACTCCTCTGCCCCGCCTCCCCAAGAAGACAGAGGAAACGTCTGATGACGTATTCAAAGACTCTGACCCAAGTCCAGGTTCCAGTCCACAGGCGTTAACACCAAAGTTGGTCAGGAGACCAGGAGCACAGGGGCTGGAGAACTCCAAGACCAGTGCTCTCCACGCAGAGCTCCTCAAACCCAATGTCTTCCCCGCTTTAGGGGCAGCCGCAAACGAGTGCAGGGCTCGTCGAAACAAGCATATTGTTGACTCCTCATCCCTCAGGGAGAGAGGAAAGTTTCAGAAACCAAAACCAGCGCCTCCTCCGCCACCCTCCAATGCCAAATCTGGAAAACTCTCCCGGAGCCCCACTCAAGAACTTCCCTCTCCCTCAGACATCAAAGCTAAGGGCCTCCCCTCTCTCTCAGAGCCCCCCCACACAACCACTGTCGGTGACCCAGCCCGCACACCCCTCAGTGAGGGCTCCAAGAAGCTGCCTCTGGGCTCCACTTCCAAACCTCAACCGTTAAAGACCTCTGCTTCCTCCACCTCCATGAGCACCTCCGCTTCCACCCAGAGCTTGGGAAGCTTCTCCTCCTCCCTCACCTCCCCAGGTGATCAGACCTCAACCACCGCTCTCATCCCACTAGTGAACACCCGACGCTCCCTCCGCAAGACTGCACCCCGCCAGCCAGCCGAGCGCACGCCCAACTCAGCCGTGACACGCGAGATGGTGCTGGAAGGCACCGAGCTGCTCCGTGCTGCCATTTGCCGCAACTCGGAACAAATGGGCAGCCACAGCGCGGTGCTGGAGGCCGGCAAGAACCTGTCGAAGTACTGCATCAGCTACGTCGACTCCATCCAACAGATGAGGAACAAGTTTGCCTTCCGAGAGGCCATCAACAAGCTCGAGAGCAGCCTGCGCGAGCTGCAAATCTGCCCCACAGCCACCGGGGGCGCCAACGGACAGCAGGACTTCAGTAAGCTGCTCTCCTCGGTCAAAGAGATCAGCGACATTGTTCAGAGGTAGCGCCCTAGAAACGCAACATTTAAACTGGGAAGAACCTGTTTGTGATCACATGAGTGAACTGTGGTCCATGCTGAACTCACTTGGAAGATCAGAAATCAAAAGATCAAAGAGTAACGGCGTCGGAGTCACACTATATGCAGAACCTTTGAGACACTTAAGCCTGTGGTTATTGTGGATGGAATAAAAGAAATATTTCTGTAGATGAGTTTATACAGTTTGTAATATTGAAGAGCCTTAACTATGAATGAACAAAGTCTCTTTGGGCCTTATTGAGAGGTCACTTTTGTATCAGCATGACTTTTCACCAACCATTTTTTGAAAGTCTGTCTTATATTTTCCATTTTTCCCAAATCATTGACGGTAGTCGATAAAGGTCCTGTGATGACTCAATCACTGCCAGTGACATTTACGGGGTGACAGTGTGAAAAAACAAATAACCTGAACCTCAAACATGACTCGCTTTAAAATCACTCCATTTTTATCTTGCCATCCTACCATCTACCATCAATTATTATATTTCTTTCCATTCATTGTTCGGCTGATGAGTGAAAATCATCGGTGTCAGTGTTCATTCCGAGGGAGTGCTTATTGCAGTATTTGAAACCATGTGCCATAAGAGAATAATGGGAGCAAGCAAGTGTGGCAGAATGAGCCATTTTACATTGATAGTAACACTTTGTGCCTTAAAACACTACGAGCATAGCTGATTAACTGTTACCACTTACAACGCAGAAATGTTGCCTCGGTTGGATTTTGCTAAGTGGTTTAAAAAGGCTGTGCGGATTAAGTGTTTGATCTTCATACCAAATGCCTTTGCCTCCAGAACGTACTGGAGAGGGACCAGGGTGTAAGCATGTACAACTCAGTGGATCTGAATGTTATTTTATGTCGGTCTAAGACTGGAGCTTTGCTGTTTTCGTTCAACTTTCACTTCACGCCAGTCACAAAAGCCATCAGTAGCAGTTTGGCCTCGCTGTTGGATCTGCACGGAGGGATCACAGACTGAAACAGTGTTTCTCTGACCACTGAACACACGGGAAGGGTGTTTTCCACTAAGTGGAGTCACTTAGTATAAATGCTGTTTCAGAGGCCTTTCCACCCCAGCAAAAAAAGATGAAACTTAGTATATATCCTGGGGGACACACTGGACATTATTTTCATGGAAATCTGTCACTTGCTGTCTTACTAAGTAATGAATACATAAGAGGCTGACCATTATGGACTGTAAAAACAAATTCCACTGTAACGTCACATGTTGCTTATGCTCGTCTGCAGCTCTTGGGATGTTTTAAGTATTGGTGCTGTAGCCGCCTCACCCCGCGTGCCCTGTCTGACTGCGATGCCTGAGGACACAAGTCAACCACAAGCTGCCTTGACTTCAACATGGTACTGTCAACGTTGGCTCATTTCTAAATTCCTCCCCTTTACTGACCATACCACTACTTTTCTTTGTATCCAATCCTCCTCACTGTTTTTGTAGACAAACTTTTCTTTCCTTTGTAAATATGTTCTTTTTCCTATTTGTTCTCCCCTCTAGCCTTTGTGCAATTTTCGTTGCAATAAAGTACAAAACATTTGTGCTACTTGAAATACATCAATTGTCATTTACTCTTTATGGAGTTGTTAAAGCAGCACTTGAACTTTTTGACCTGAGGATAGGCATATTTTCTAACATTCATCTGCTTGGTACACCAAAACTTAAGATGTTACTCACCTGTGAGCTGGCAGGATCTTGGATTCTGGATGCAGCCTTTGGGCTCCCCCCTACATAGTAGTTGGACATCTGGCTGGACTGCAGCAGCACCCGGGATACAAGACAGGACACTTTGGGGTCAGAGTAACATAAGCTATAACCGCATCAACTAAAGTGTTATAAAAACACAGTGTCAGGGTTTGAGTCTAGCAGCAGTATAGACGACTGCGCTGATTTAGAGCAGCAGTCTGGAAAATTGGGTGGAATCACAGATTTAATTTCACTCAGTTTTCTTCCTTCCTACCTGCTGCACCCCAGTCCTTATTTTACAACTTCAAAGACATGCAACATGGATGATTGACAGCTGAGGTAACGATTCCCCATGTGAAAAATGGTGGCATTTTCCCCAATGACTTTTCCCAGCTCAAATTCTATCATTAAGCAGCATCATTTAGAAGTTATTTTTCTGCAGAGCACTCAATTTATGGATTCTGATCAGGATGTTGTGATGATTTACGCAAATTCTACATAAAATGTCATTAAAAAAGATTATACAATGTAGGCTTAGTACAAATAACACTGAACTCAGATGCTTCCGTTCAGCACCGTCACTGCAGCAAAAACACACAAAGCAAGAGGTTATGTATAATTTATTTTTTTCTGTCTAGAGTATTTTGTCATTATTAAAATCAAAATGTCAACATTTTAAAATCATATACACGCAAGAACGCATTTAAATGTTAGCACAGCTCCTTAAAAATTTATACATATGTACGTTGTTTTTTTTTGTACTTGTGGACAGACGAAAGCAGGAAGTGGTCACTCAAACTGCAAAGAGATGGGACACAGGATAAGGAAGACCCAACCCGCCAGCTTCCCACAATAACAAAGCAATGCCCACTCCCCCAAAATTAAGACAGCAATGCAAGGCCCCTCCCATGTGGAGGAACTCTGACAGCGTGGAAAAACATACAGAGCGTAAAAGAATTTAACAAATTCAGCACAAAGTGCCCCCTTCTCCACTCCGTACAAAAATGAGAGGAAACATGATTTGCAGACATAAATACTAGTTAGAACGTTGTCTCACTCTGCGTCCTCTTCCC
>OMNV01001191.1:20804-49498 GCA_900303265.1 Brotula barbata | reverse complement strand
AAACTTGTTGAAGAAGTGGCGTAACTGGTTGGTTTCATGCCCTCCCAGACGTCCCTCACGTTGTTGTCCTCTAGTTTCTGCTCCACTCTCCTGCTGTGGGACCTCCTTGCCTGTCGCAGTCGAACCGTGAGTTCCATCCGCACACGCTCCATCTCAGCCCGGTTACTTTTCTTGAACGCCTCCTTTTTTTTTTTTTTTTGATTGAGGTTTGAATCCTTGGCATGTGTTGGGCCTGGAGGAGGACCAGATTGTGGTCAGAGTTTTTCCCAGTGGGGGCAGAAGGGAGGATGTGTAGGCGTCCCACACGTTCCCATAAAATAAGTCTATAGTCTCGTGGTGGGATGTAAACAAACAGCAACTGTGTGGGAGAACTCCGCAGGCTCCCCCGAACAGACACCCACCGCCAGCAGCTCCATGTCCCGACTGCAGATCGTCTCCTTGATGGTATCACGTCCCGGGTTACACCACCTGACGTAAATGAAGAGAGTGAACCCCCCCCGCCCTACCACTTTCCGCTACAGTGACACATATTGATACCAGTGATTAATACCAGGCCCAGTACTTTGATTTGACTCACTGACCATAAACTGTTTCCTATCAACTCAATCAAGATTATTAGAAATGAAGGTTTTTTCAGTGTGGGTCTTTAAAGGCTCAATCGATAAACAAAACATACATAAAACATTACCTCCTCCTCACCGCCTCAGCTTTCTCGGTCAGAACTTTCAGCCACCCCCTTTCCACGTTAATGCCAACCACCGGCTTGCTTCAGGGCTCACAAGTCAAACCCTTGGCACCTTCCAGTGCTCAGCCTGTTCCACTCACCTCAAGGCTGCTGCTGCTGCTGCTTTATCTTGATTTTTCACCGCTGATTGTGCCAACGCAAAGCAAATGCAACAATTACATTTTCATCTTATCACAAATTGTCCTGCCAGCTCACCTAAAGGCTTTTCTTGGTTTGGCTTTAGGCTCAGCTGATTTTAATCGGATAACAGGCTTTCCTCATATTTTGACTCGACATGGGATCAGAACTATCTGTCTGTATGAAAGCACGCTGCTTCAAACTTTAACTATACCTGCCTTAAAGTAATAAATCATTTTTTACTATGCTGACATCAACAATCGTCATCTTATGCTTACTACGAGGACAGATTCATGCAGGTTCAAGCCCCTGAATCCAATCACGAAAGTGTTAAGATAACAGGAAGTTGCCTCCACATTTCCTCAAGCTGACTCATATTCTGGTAAAGAAATGCAGACTTTTGTTACAAAACCCCGCAAATTTCTGCCCATGCACATTCGTAAAGATACCCCCATAAATGCAGTGTAAAACGCAAACCATCTACAGCAGGGGTCGATACCCCTGGTGGTCTCTGGAGGCGTTGCAGGTGGTCCTTGACAATGACTTGATAGCATTTTAACAGAACTATCAGTAAAAGAAAAAAAAATAAAAACCTCATCTTAGCCCATCCCCATCCCCACCCCCACACCAGAGGTCCATAGGTTGAAAACTCTTGATGTAATGATTGTTGTCCAAGTATCTTCACATAAAACTACAAGACTAGCGCGACCCCTAGATTTCAGCTTGATATTGTGACAGAGCTCATTCCATTTTTAATTTTTACATGTTCTGTCTCTTAACCGCCGAGTGTCTTACTGTAAATATACTGGTTATTACTCAATTCTATTTTGGTTGATGCTAGAAATGGGAATTTGGACACGGCTTTTACCGTTAGTGATGCTCGTGATGCTGCATCAGAGTCCTCAGCCATTCAAGCATCAAAAGGCCAAAATTTGCATACCAAGACCAACCACGGATGTAATCACTTTTCTCTAATACTATCGATGACAAAATATAAAGAGGAAATTCAGAATATTTCCAGAGTGAACGTCGTAGTATTAACACTGAAATGCGGATTTAATGACGTAGTCGAAAAACGGGTTAGAGCTTCGTTTGTTCATCGTCGTTGCGGTTTGCATCCACCCCTCAAATCGACGGCGTAAAAAGAACACAGAGGCGGACAGCACTTCCTTTTCCATTGTGTTTCTTTATTACCATATTTGTGGAGATAACTTAATCAGGAAGCAAAAAATATACCAGACAATAAAGTACTAAAAATCTGAGATAGAAATAACCCACAGAACACAAAGCACCCGGAGCCGCCCTCCCTTCCCTCCTGCCACCGCCGTCCTCTGCAGGTTTATGTGGCGTATCGCTTCGTCCACTGTTTGGCTGTTCGGTCATGTTCCGCTCTGTTAGTCGTGTACTGGGTGGCGATGCTTCCCACCAGGGGATCGGCTGGATGGGAAACAGATTTCAGGTTACTTCCGACTGTAGAGCCGTAAAAACTGTCAATGCTGTCCGTATGAGGACACAGCCACAAATATTTCAAAGTGACTTCCTGTATTCAGCTGAGTCCGTATTATCAGCATCTGAATGTTTAATTAGAAATGTTACCTGAGGACTTTCCTTTCTGATAAAAAAGTTCAGTTTTGCCATTATTTAGAGGTTGTTCAGACCTGCTATAAGTTCAGATCTGAGCTATACGATCTCAGATAAGTACATGTCTGAATGCACCAAATGAGTCCTGAGATTACATGGCTGAGACCACAGTGTTTGAGTCTGAACGCAACGTGTCCTGAGGACGCATTGAAGGACGGCCCACTCAACTGACGAGTATGTACCCATTCGCACGCCAGCGGCATCAACAGGATCCACGTTGTGTTGCTCGGTTGCACCAACGACGACAGGAAAAAGACTTGCAACTTGGATTAGATTACACTTATTGGCATTTGATTCGCAAAACTTTTATTGCGTTTCCAGTCACGTTGAGGGTGTAGTGGTGGAGAGGCTGAAACAGCAGAGAAGCAGAGAAGAGGCACTCCGCACAGTCCGAGAGGGACCGTTCATTCATATTATCTACCTCATTTATGTGCACTTGTTTTATTTCAGCGCAGTGTGAGACTTTATGATGCATTTGGCTGTCATTTATGGCCGCGATTTCTCCGCTCCTCTTTCACTGCTCCACACACGCAAACACACATAACAAACACACAGACGACAACAGAAAGTGGACGGTTCGGATCGCAACTGAGGTACATTTTGGAAGATTTCTAAAAATGGAGGATTGGTTACCGTTCCGACGTGGCTGCTATGCCAGTCTGAAATAAGTACGGTTCACTTTAGACTGGACTGCCTCGGATGCTTGATAAAACCAGGTCTGAACAGGACCTTTATGGATCAGTAACCCACTGGTGATTTTTTTTTCTTTAAACTCAGCCATGTGAGTGGAAAATGACTGAGGAGGAAATAAAAAACCCCGAAAAACAAGAGAAAATTTACATGTGAATTTATAAACTCAGAGATTCTTGAGAAAAAAAGTCGCAAATTTCTGACAGCTTTCAATCTCACTAGCAGAGAAGTTGTTTTTTTTAAGTTTGTTTTTTTTAATATCAAACAACCAGATGACTATTGGTTTCCTGTTTAAGTGGGAGGAAACAGACAAACCTGAAAACAGACGTTTAGCTGCATTTCCCCTTCGGAAATCCCTTTATCAAATGTGTGAGAGTTCAGTTTCAAACCTCAACCTCCGTCTGATTCAAGATTTGTGTTTTGCTTGTTTTTTGCCTTATGAAACAAATCACTGTCACATCTCTCAATCACACACAAAAAAGCGATGAATTGAGAAATTCTGTACATTTAAAACTTAACTGTGTGTTACGAGACAAGTGTTGAAATTATATAAGAGGCCACTGTTGAAAGAATGACTTTATGTACGAATTAAATATCTAGTGTGCTTTCGTATAAGGAATGAAGAATCACTCGAACTGTATAAACACAACGACAAAACTGTAAAACTTTTCGTTAACGCTTTCATGATCAAAATGAGCAAGGCATCGCAGGAGCAACAGATTTTACACATCTAATTCACTTGACATCTGGGGAACAGCACTTATGTGAACACTAACTGCCATACGGCTTTTGTGGCAGTAGAGGGACGTTGCGCGGTTTTGTCTGCGTCACGTAAACCAGAGGCTTTCCTTCAGGGTGTGCAGCCTCAGTCTCTCGCACCCAGTTTGGATCATTTTCAAAGGATGTTACGCGTACGCTCGTATTCGCGGCGTCTTGCGAGTGAAATCGATCCCCCGAGCGTCACGGGGAACGAGCTGCATGAATGAATGTAAGTCGATACGGTTCTCCAGGCAACACGAGGATGAAAAAGAATACAGGTACTTTAAGGATTGTTTATTAGCGACGTCAACCGATTGTGTTGTTGTGAATCCTTGAAAACATTTTGAATCCTCTGTCGTTGCTCTGATTGTGTTGTACAGTGAAATGTGACTGAAAGTGTGTAACGGTCGGACTTGGAAGGTGTATTACTACTACCACACAGCACATAAGAGTACTGACAGTCCTGAGGGTCCGTGTTTTTTGAACACAGCTTGAATTGAGTTTGCTCAGACTGACCGTTCTTCGTCATGCTGTGCTTACCTGGGTTGCAGTCTGTGAGCAGGGAGCAGATGGACAGCAGCACCTTGGAGATGGTCAGTGCGGGGCTCCAGTTGTCCTTCAGGATGTCCAGGCAGATCACACCCTGACTGTTGATGTTGCAGTGGTAGATCCTCGTCCGAAATGTTACCTGCAGACACAAATGTACAGAAAGCTTTAGTCAGAGCACAACAAACAACACAAACTATCCATTCCAATGATTCCATTGTGTGAAAACACAGAAGTGAGATGCATGTCAGAGTTGAAGTATAGTTTATAAATCACAATTTCACGTGCTGATATGAAGTAAGCTTACCCTAGAAATTCATAAAAATATCTTAATTTAAAAAGAAAAAGGACCTGAAACTGCACTTAACCTTTTTTCTGAAGGACAATGCCGCCCTCTAGTGGTTGAGTTGGGTACATCATCGTGTCATGTCATGCTACAGCTCCTTTTGCTTTCTCTCAATATTATTGTTCAGTAATTCCTCATTATGTTACTGGTAAAAATGTAAGCAATTTGTATCCACTACAAAAAGTGATGTAAATGAAAATTCAACTGCCCTGACATGAGAGACATACAAAAACTTTAAATCAAATGTTAATATTTAGCAGTAGCTCAACATGACATCTGAATCTCGTTCAATTATTATTTCACGTACAGATTTGACAACCAAGGAAAATGTGCTCTTCGTATTTTATATGGCTGGATTTTGGACGAAGATTAAAAAAAAAAATGAAATAAGTAGATCTAATTTCCATTCACAAAGCCTGGACTGTAAGTATTCTACCAAATATTCAGTTATGCAATGTTACAGAGATGAAAACAAACACAGAGCTTCACCTAATCCACTAATTTTCATTCATAATGAGACACACAGTACTTATTTTGGATATTTATTGCTTCTACTTGCTTTGAGGATTCCATATTTAACATTTTTATTCACCACAGGAAAGCTATTTTTGTTTTGTGCTCATGCTTTCATCCTCGTGACATGCCATCCTTTAATTTTGGGCTTTGTTCCAGCAGAGACAAATAATGTAAAATGCTTTCAGTGGATATTCAAAATGACACCCTAACAACCACATTTGTCACACACTGTACCTTAATTGGGCCAAATAATCTTGTGGGGACAGTAATAAATCAGAGCCTGTCCAGACCTCTGTGGAGACTCTCACGCAGGTTCTGAATGTCTAACTTTTATTTATTTTGTCAGGAACGACGAAAGAAGATGCTCGTGCCAGATTTAACCACTGGCAAATTTCCATCTGCAGTCGCTGGGCAAAAATCAATATTACATAGCCACAATGATTACACGGACGGGTTTTACTTGAAACATATTTTGGTTTCTTTACCCTTCCCAGGAATTAGAGAGTGGATGGATGTCAAGTCACAACATGAATTGGAAATCAGATGAGATGTAAATGGAGGGTGACCAGAGGTTCCGGTTTACCCAGACAGATCCAGTTTGACAAGGTGTGTGTCTACCCAAGAAACGTGAAACGTCAACTTCACTCATTTTGTCTCTGTCAGTTTAGAAACAAATTTAAATATATTTTATCCGTCTATACTTGTATTTTATCGACTGACTAAATTGAATCAGTTAAGTAAAATAAACGACGTCTTTTGGAAAAAATGTGACTGACATCATTATTACAGACAAGAGTGTGCAAGTTTCACAGGTGTACCTTCCTTCCACCTCTTGGGTGTCCTCCCTTTTCAAAATCTGTTCACACTACCTAAATATAAACAATGGGCCATCAGTTAATGAGGATTCTGTGTCCTAACGTCTGTCTGTACCCACACGAGGCTGCTAAGTGTGGCTTTTAAGACCTCTGTTTGGTTTTGTTCCATAATACAGTCCAAATGACTTTGAACAGCGATACCCTTAAATGCTCGATGATGTGACGATGGCGACTTAAGAGATGTGCGGTACTGGCGTTTGTACCTTTGGGGGTTTGAAGGGGTAGTCCGATGTGAATGCAATGTCCAGGAAGAAGACACCTCCCTCGTAGACGGAGCCAGGTGGTCCAAGGATGGTCGACCTCCACTCATAGATGTTGTCTCCTTTGGGGCCAGCACTGCATGAAAAAAAAAACAAAAAACAAAAACCTTCTTTAGTAAGGAGCCTCGTACCTGTGACAACCCACAAGAACGCAACACTGACCCAGAGTCTGGCTGGGCTAAAATGATTTTACTGCAGGTTCCTGTGTTAGTACCATGATTGTCAGATCTGTGTCAATTATCTTAGGGCCTATTTGGCCTTGGGTTCAGACTGTCCTCACATCTCTTTGAACTTTTTTTGGACCCTTTGAGGTAGGGTGTCCATGAGTTAGGTCCAAAATTTTGGATGATAAAGGCCTCTGAAGGGTGCACGCTGATGTGAAAAGGCAGCTGGAAATGACAATAGGATAAAAATATGTGACAGAAAAATACAGATGTTTCTACACTGCGGTAGAAATGTGTGCATTAAGGATACACAACAACGTCAGTGACTTCAAGTGGAAAAATTATCAGATTTTCTAACATTGCCGGCCTCTCTCTGTAAGGGTAAGAAAACTCACAAAAAAAAAACACAAAACCAAAGTAGAGAGTACAACAAATAAAGCCACATCATCATCATCAACCTGTATTTCAGTCTCGATAATCATTGGTTTCCCTCAATTACAATGAACAGCAACAGTCATAACGACAATCATAATGACAACAACCAAGAACAATAACAGTTAAAACTATTGCACACTGAGGTGAAGTGGTTTGAGTTCGTTCTTCTGAAGTATCAATCTTAAGAATGTGTTGTAGATTGTTCCACGTGCCGATTTTCCCAGTTCAGAATAAACCTGTGAGACCTGAAGCATAAGACGGTTAGTAGAGCGACTCAGGTACGCTCACTCTGCGATCTTGCTCTTTCTCTGCAGTATTACGCCTCTCTGCTTTTAATACATTAAGTCAAAGTGCATACGGACTCAACGTATGTGAACCCATGTTAGTTGAAATTGACGCGCTGCATGTGGCTCTCTCTGAATGAAGTAATCAATACTGTGTGAAAACCACACACGCATTCCTTTTCTGTTCACCCGTAACCTATTCATGCCCGATGAATCACTGCGCGGCTAAAACTGGCAGCACGCTGAAGCATGTGGGCATTGTGCATTCTTCTTCTCAAACGGCTAACAAATCTAAGACTGTGTGTCATTCAAGGCTCTGAATGGAAAAAGCCATCGACTGTCCTGTAACTTCATGTCCTGTTACGATATTGTCTACGACAGGAGATTAAAATAAAAGAGCTCATTAAAATATACACACCTTGGGAGAGGGAGGGAACGTTCCATTCCCCCGAGCGTCATTCAAACAAAGCCTCGGTTGAAAGGAAATCCCCGATGATGTATCAATGCATGGTGATCTGTAATCTGTATTGATTTTTCCTCAAAGCAGCGCTGCTTTAACCCTCTTACATGGAGAACATGTGGGCTGCAACCCCTCGGGGGTCGTGAGAACAAGACATAATAGCATTGATCCAACGGTCCTGGGGTACGGGGGAGCAGAAGTTAGGCCGTGCCTTGCCTTTTGATCAAACCTGACACGGATATCTGGCAGAGCTTCAATGCCAAATCCACCATGTATCTGAAGGGGGAATAATGAGCTAATTAAAAGATGAGTTATAGGACTCAAAGTGTGAAGGATGAAAACCTCCACGGCATGAAAGGCTTCGACTTCAAGTGAATGACTTTAACAAATGAGCACAACCAAAACTTCTAAATCAGACCGGCATTAGTAACATAACTCAGTTTATGGTTGAAACGTCGTCCATTCATCCGTGACTCAATCAATTTTACTTCCTGTTTGCCATTTTCCCCGATTGTTTTTTCCAGAACGAAAAATGAAACAAATAATTGTCTTATTTTTTCTTTCTGACAAGTTTTCAGCTTCACATTGCTTTTGTCCAAACTAGTATCAATCCATTGTTCTAATCAATTTAACCCCCTGATCAAGGTCGCGGTGGCAACAGGGAAGCAGTTACTGTATTAGATTTATCACCGGTGTTAACAGATTTATAATGATAGGGAACACCAAGATTAATAATAATAATAAAAACAATGGTTAATTATTATATATCTCATTTTAAATGACTTGGAATTAAATGTTTTTAACAAATGAAGTACGTTAAATTATATAAATTGTTGTTACATTTGGTTGATTACGTAATTTATCATCAAATTAATTGATCAGTTATTCACAGGACATGTCCTCCCATCCCAGTTCATCCGACATTTAATGAGTCACATTCAGGTGACTCCATCTTCGCTGGCCTATTTATTACAAACTGGCACGGACGAGCGCTGACAGCAGCGTGATGCCTGGCTGGGCAGCAGTAACGTGCGTACTCTGAAATTGGCCTGAGATTACAGTACGTGTTGTTCTGTGTGTGCTGAGGAGTGGCAGCAGCAGAGGCACGGCCACTTACTGCTGCAGGCATTTAAAAACAAACAACAGCACAACAAGACCTCAGAGAGGAAGGCACCAAGGACACATTACAGGAAACTATCCAGCGGTAGCAATTAGGGCTGCATTAAAAAAAAATAATACAGCACTATGGGTTTCATCTATCATCAATGTGCCATGTGACTGCGTGAAGTCGCTTCCTTATCACGCTGTTGTTCAGTGTTTATATAAAAAACAAAAAAACAACTACGGTAAACAAACCTTATCGGATTTTCAAATTTAGGCAGATTTCAACGTGTCCAGATGAAATACAATAAACGAGGACTTTCTTGAAATTTCTTGTTTGCAAACCCTCCCATCTCCAAAGACGTGCATGTTAGATGAACTGGAGTAGCTACATCATCCATAGGTGTGGATGGGAGTGTGATTGACTTATCCACTTCTATGTGTTGACCCTGTGATAAACTGGTGACCAGTCCAGGGTGAACACGGACATTTGCCCATAGACTGCTGGGATAGGCTCCGCCCCCAGCGTAACCCTAACGCGGATGAGCACTTTACATAATAGATGGATGACAAATCGTGCAACGGGTGGCAACGCAAGCACGCCATTTGAAAACAAATCATGGGAGCGAGTAGAGAGAATGCGTGAAATATACACTTTTGATTATTTAACACTTTTTAAAATCTTTATCATGGTACCATGACTACGTCCCTATTAGAAATTGTGAAATTACGTAAAGAATTTTTGTTCGAGTCTTATTGTGAGATACTGTGATATTCTGGCCAGATCATCCCAGCCTGAGTCTTTATTTTATTTAACACTAGACCAAGTCTTGGTCAGGCGCCTTGCATTCAGATTCATTATTGAATTAATGAAATTGCCAACTTACTTACTTACTAATGTAGAGGACCATTATAACCAATAAACTGCTGCACCAAACTTTATCAACTTTGATTTTTGGTGGTGGAATCACAAACTGTGGCAATTAAAAGTAATTAATGCACATGATTAAATACATAAATATCTTGACAGTAACGGCGTTTGGAACTTTCTGTCACCTCCTCAACAAGCATTGTTCAGGTTTTTTAAACGTTGAAACAGTTAAACTAACTTACTATTACATAATTATTTCACTTAAATTACTGTTGCTTAAAAACCTTATCTACATTTGTTACAGGAAGGTCGGCTTGACTGCATTTTGAACATTTATGACAAGCGCTCACATTAGTTTCACTGCCATAATTCATGGTACTTAATTAAATATGGCTCTTAATCCTTCATGTGCTGTGACAGGATGTATTTTAAGCTGTCAAAACCCATTATTGTGATTAGCTGGTTCATTATATGTGGGCTAAATGGCACAGACCTGCTAAAGCCATACTGCGGCTGTCCATCATTGTCAAAACTTTAAATTAAACTTTCATCTAACCTAAACTGACGCTTTAAAACATGAATCTAAGCAAGAGCAACGCCACACTCGCAGACTGAAAGTGGGTGTTAACCTTCTGGAGCCCTTTAATCACCTCTTTACACTCAGTAAATGCTTCGGTGCCAATTATCCACGATGAAAAAACGTAATACTCTTGAATTGAATTCATCTGGTTTGATGAGCATTGTGCTGCTTTTCAGAGTTCCTGGCGTTTCTGTTGCTCGCCTTTTGTGAGAAGTGGATGCAGCTTTTGTAGCCGAGGGTTAAGTCATCAATCAATATGGTGGTAATCGGTGCATTATAAGAAATGTAATTTCAAAATAAATAAATAAATCAGAAATGGCGCCAAGAGAAAAAGAAACTAGGGCACTGTCGTGGAAGAAATATCGTTTTCTCTCAGGTGGTCTGCAAATGTGCACTGTAAAAATCACACCTTTTGATACAGAAACCATTTCTTTAGCCCAAAACGAGCCTTGCTGTAGGTGAAGGAAAACATCTGTAAATGCGGCAAACTGACAGCTTCATCGGTGAAGGCGTCTGCAAGGTGGCAGCAGGTGAGAGAAAAGTGAGACACATCAGCATTTCTCTGCTGCTACTTTTATCGCCCACCCACTCTGACAGTGCATTGTTACACGTGAGTATGCTGTCAACGCTGACAACAAAACCTCCGCCGCGCTTTGGAGCCGTTATTGTGAATAAACACTGCTGTCTGTACTTTCACACGGCAACAATGTGCAGCTTGTGTTCATCTTTGTTGCAGCCTCTGGCCCGAGGTTGCTTTTTTGAGCGACTGATCCGTGATAACAAGGATTTCATTTTCTCTCTCTCTGTTCCTCCTCCACAGGCTAAGCAGAGAACAGCAGCCTGAAGCAGGGAGGGACGATTCAGTGTTTCATGCAAAGACCCCGCGGGAGGGCGAACACCCGCTGTAACGGCAACGTGAACTCGGGAGATGTCAGCATCGAAGCAAGGGGGAAAAACAAAGAAAAAAAACATCAAAGTCCTCATGTGAGAGCATTTAAGGATTTAACAAGGGATTCCCGGGAAACTGGAATATGTGGGATGAAATGCAAAACAAGTACTCTTAAATTAGCCTTAATTGTGTCTTGTGGTTTCATTGTGAGTGAAAAATGACAAACAGAGAAGCATTTCCCTGTTCAGCGCGTGTGTGTGTGTGCCGCAGCTCTGTGGGGGAGTTGACGGGACGGCGGAGATGTGCTGCGTTTGACACAATAAATTTAACTCGTATTGCTAAATTGAGGGCAGAGCTGAATGCCAGTGATTTATATGAATCATTAATCTGTCACCGCAGCTGCCAGCGCTCGCAAAATAGGCGCAATGATCATACAAAATCGATAACACGCATTCAAAACCAGGAGACTCTGCCTGTTTGGCTGCATGCAAACTACAAGAAAATCAGCAGCAGCGCAGTGGGATTTAGTGCATGGAGTCTGACATCCCGCTAAGAGAGAGAGTAAACCAAGTAGGAGCAGTCCTGAACCGCTGAGTCTGGAAATTAGTGTCTAAATGGTGTGTGAGTGAGTCATCAAATATCAAAATTTGATGACTTTATTTCTTTATATTGTATCTCCTTCAAAGTGTTGAAGACCACCCCAGTCCCGTTGTGAAGCAACAGAGCTGAGATAATAATTGAATTGTTATCGTTTCATTATTTGGTTTTTTTTCATATGATCATGTAAATATGCTCACAGTCCATTCTGATGAAAAAGTGACATAGGGATGGAGACAAGGATTTCATATTAGTAAATAGAGCAGAATTTTTTTCCCTCGGCGTTTCAGATTTCGCTCTTAACCCGTGAGGTAAGCACCAATATTTCCAGCTCGGTAAAAGTTCTATTTTCAATTCAAGACTCCAAATACATCAGGATGCATTCCGAGTACATCTGCATAAAACATATACATAACACACATCCTGAAGTCAGAGATATTCAAGTCAACTTTAAAATCCCACAGATTAAACTTGCCTCGCCCTGAACTGTGCTCAAAGTGCAGTTTTAATGAAACTGATGGTCAAACAAGAGATGAAGAATCAATGACAATGACGATAATCAGTGCATTGTCTAAAGTCATGGTTGTATTTCCAAATTCTCCACTATCCAATTCTACAGCTGGTGTCGCAATTGGGATTAAAACAAACAATACACTGCATTGATCGTGGCTTCATGTTCATTCAGTGTCATTACTTGTACTTGATATACATAAAACATTACAACTAAAAAAGGTTAAATATACTTCGCTGGCTCTCTCCTGTTTCCATAAATATATGTGCCTACATTCCTTAGCTGATAAAAGGAAATTCCATCCTAAGTTGTTCAGTCTGGTCATTGTTTTACTTTTTTTAAATGGTTCTCAATTTCCTTAGCAACGCTCCTGTTCTGAAAAGTCTTAAAAGACAAAACAAGCTGGTATTCCGTGAACTATGGTCCTTGTGAGCGTCATCTGTGGGCTGTAACCTACCTGCAGTTTGGCGGAGGGTCCAGTGTGATATCAGCCAGCTCTTTCTGAATCCTGCACAGAAGAAGAACCAAAGTCAGTCGCCCGTAAATTAAATCTCTCAGAGTTATTTGATTAGAATTGACTACTAGACCTTTAATTCACAGATTAAAATTAAACAGAAAGTGGCAAATGCACAGATTTCAACCAGTCGGTGCTAAGCTAAGCCAACGTCAGCAATAGATTTCAGACATGAAACTTAAGACAACTCTTAAGCTGCTTGGTAAAATTTATGAGTCAGATTATGGGTTTTGTGAATAAAATAAAAAAAACAGGCTCATGTACGATCCATGCATTATTTTCTGCACACATTTGCTCACTTTCTACTACCAGATAAAACATGGAAACCTACTCAGACTAAATACATTTACAGATAAGGACTTCTCGATTAGTAACCACAATTATCAGCAGATTCACGATTTTTTCAAGTAATTGATTGTGACAGCCCTACAGTAAATCAGATAACGGTCATATACAGTAGAAGCTATTTATCGAAACTGTGGCACCATACTAACAGTCTCGTCTTCACTTAAATTGTGGAGTTATTTTGCAATAACTTTGTAATTTACATTTTTGAGTAACCATTTCCCCTCAAGCAACCACAGTCACATCAGATATGAGTACATCTGTTGGTTTCTGTATAAATAGAGTAACGATCATAGCAATACTGGGTTATGGGAAGACTGAGGAAATGAACGTTTTCCTTTCTGAATGGAAAAAAGGAAGCTCTGTTCCTCAAATGTCTTGTGATTGTGTTCATACTGCTGTGCTGGACTTACTGTCCGTCGAGAAACAAGCACGTCTTGCTTTTCTGATTCATTTTTTCCTGTATGACGGTTTGCGATGATGCAAGAAGAGAAAGAAAGAAAAAAGGATACTTAACTGATCCCCGTAGGAAAATTAATTCTCTGCATTTTGACACGTACTCAATGAGGACCAGTGGGCAGCACCCACATGTACACGCCAACGCACACACAACGGTGCTCGGTGACTGAATCCAGATCTTCTAACCCACGGCCTTCTTGATGCGAGGCAACGGTGCTCGCATGATGTGCGAGACATTAAGTAACTAATTCAATGTCTTCACTCTTATTCATATCAATAAACAGAACCTTCTCCTATCTCTTTGGCTTTTAACCTCGTACGTAACCAATATCTGTTCTCAATATGAATGGACATCTGCCCTGAGCCTTCCCACATTACCAAAAGAATGTCACACATGTAACAACAAAACAAGCCGTATTTGTGAAACAATCCGATGACGTCGCAGCCCAGACCTGTTGTGTTCATCGCATTCATAAGCGATCAACTCAAACACTCTACGATCAGTATGGAGTCCTTTGTGATTGGATTGAACTCAGCCGTCTCTCTAATGTTAATAAACTGTCGCACTTTGCCATCTTTCCACGAGCTGCTGTCTTCCGTTGCTGCTGGCGCCGGATTCATGACGCCGAGTGGTGATGTCAGGCATCAACGCCTGCACGTTGAAGGGCAGAACTTACAGAAAATAAAAATAAACACATCTGAATTTTGCGCTCACCCCTCCCCCCAGTACGTGCACTCTGCCCGATTCCACTGTCTACAGCTGGTCATCTCCTATTGTTAAGGCAGAGGACGTAGCTTCATTCAAACAGGCGCGTTCGTGTATCGATTACAGCAACATTACCAAGGTCTCACCAGGGAGTCAAACTGTCCTGCATTACACCCACGGTTTAAATTCAGACACGTCGCTGTACGCCAACAGGCGGGCCCTCTTACGTAAATGGAGCTCTGTGTGAATGGCATCGATGAGATCAACGGCAACGATGCTTCACAGAATGATCGAAAGTAAAATTCCGCAGGTGGCACCGCGGCGTGACAATAAGTGACTCAGCGCTCAACAATCTAGGTTGCCGGGTTTTTATTTTTACCGTTTGGCGCTGGTGGAAAGCAGTTTGGAGGTCTTGCTCATGCTGGCTTTGCTCTCCCGTTTCTTCTTGCAAGGCGTGTCCTTCTGTCTGCTTTGGCTCGAGGACGGTGGTGATGAGGAAGAGCTGGTGCTGGCACGGGAATCCTCATCCGACATACCGGTTTGGATTGGAGAAGAGCCGGAACCTGAGCCAACACAGGAAAAACCATAAAGACGCAGCTGCAGAGACGAAACGGATTTGGAAACGGGGTGAATATCTCTGCGACATCTTTCTCCCCCACAATTTGATTATTTTGATACACAAACTCAAAAATGTTGTTTCACTTGAAGAGGTTGATGAACTTACAAATACACAAACTGGAAACTTACACGCACTGCACATAAGACTTACGATAGCACATAACATAGGATCTCAAACGAGGGTGGAATAGAGAGGAATCACTATTATTTATTAACTTGTTGTTTATTAAAACATTTCAGAATGATGCATTTAAACCAGCACCTTCAAAATTGATGCGTCAAGGTACATCCATGCATCTACACACTCTTATATCAATTGATTCCAAGCTAATTTTCACAATTCAGCCGACACTTCCAGCAGGTGCAAACATTTTCTTAACTATTTAAATAAGCAGACTGATCACTGTCGTCATATCCTCATCTATACAATATGTCCTTGAGAGAAGTGATTTTATGTGCACAATACGGAGCAGTTAAGACTAAACAGTTATCTGTGAACTATGGTGATAACAATAAAGCTGCTAAACATTCATAAATGAATTGGTAATTAAGGACACTTAGAGGCAAATGGTTCTGGCTTATTTAAAGGCTTTTGGTTATGGCCATGGTAAGTGGATTGCATTTCTACGGTGCGTTTTTCCAAAGCACTTTACAATGTTTGCCTCATACACACATTCACACACTGACAGCCGAGGTAACCATGCAAGGGCGCATTTGCTTGTCGGGGACAATTTGGGTTTTGGGGTCTTGCTCAGGGTCCTTGTACATGGAGGAGCAGGGGATCAAACTGGCAACCCTTCAATCACTCTTACCCCTAAGCCACGCCGCCCATGTGTCTTTTCATATTAGTATCCATTCATCTTTGAGTATAAAACAAACTAAAGGCATAAAAAATTAAGTCTCCACAGAAGAAAAAAACCCCATTAAATCCCCATCACAGCATCTTTTTTAGGCTGTGGCATTCTTGACTTCCCTTGAAATTCTCTATAATTCAGATGTATTTGGCAACAATTGATACATATTTTCCCAGAATGCAACATGATATACTTGGTGACTTTGGAAACTTACATTTTACATTATACTATAATTTAAAATGATACTTCTTCAATAAATTGACCCATTGTTGATTAACACTGAATTCAAAATAGATTTGAAAAAAAAAATCCAATATTATCACGTATCGTGTAAACGTACCAGAAATTCGCTGGTGCCAACTCCTGCTTTGTGATTGTACTAAGTATAGGTGTTTTCAGAAGTTTACTGTCGTTGTTGAGACGAAATAATCAATTTCGACAGTTGACTTTGAACTCTCAAGTCATTCTAATTTATGCTAATATACGTGTGTGAAAATGGGGGACGCAAACAAAGCAAACACGCGTCACGTACACGACAGAAGTAGCTGACTAAAAGCGTTTCTGCTTAACTAAACTGCAGCTAGCATGTAGCCTCGCACCCCTACGCGATAATGTCAACCGTTTGCCACTTCGACCCCAGTAAATGCGATTCATTGACGTTTAAACATCAAAATGTTACACAACTTGACCGTATTATTGTTGTTATCGCCGCACACGCAATCCAGTCCTAACCTGCTTATGTCTGCTGGCCAGGAATGCTCAGGCCTCGACGTCTTCGGTTCGGGTCTGACTACTCCTTGGAACGGAGCGGGGGGGAGAAACCTGCTTGCTAAGCATCCTTCATCAACGAACCGAATACCAGCAATTATTAATCTGGTTCAGGGCGTCTGTCGTGTTGATTACTTCATAAATCATCGCGACCGTGAGCTTTCAATTCTCAAAACAACCGCTGTTTTAAGAGACAAAAGCCCAAACATTTAAACGCTCGCCTACTACGTCTCGGCTCCAGCACATAGTCGGAGCCCATTTTCCGAGCGACCAACTAACCACCTCCGTCCCGTGTGTCTTGCTTGTTTTTCGGCGTGTGTAGCAGCCAGCAGCCCTTGGATTTGACCTAAAACACGCGCATGTAGCCAGGCGGAGCGCGTGCTGTGATCACGCGGTAGAATATCGCATGAAAATCGGATCTTTGGATCGTCAGTAAAACTTACCCAGTCTATTGTGTCTGGACCTCCGCCACCGTCTAGGCTGGCTGGTGCCTGTCGCCCTCTGCGGAACGGAAGTAGCCTTCCGCGGCTGCAGTGGTTTGAACGGCCCCGCTGTCCCTCCACGGCCAAGACACCTTCCAACTTTTAAAATTTACATCTTTAAATTTCACTTTAATTCGACAGACTTGACTTTGGTTTTCAACGCTCTTGTGGGATGGGGGGAATCACACCTGTGACGTTTGGGATATAGGGCAGCAACATTATAACGCCGTGGAACATCAAATTCAGCATCATTTTATCATACAAAAAGTGAAATTATAATAAGCCAAGTGACTCAGATGTTGTTATTTACTAGGATGAGGTTGTATGCTAAGTTAGAATCGGGTAAATTTAAAGTATTCTGCCAAATAGTGAAATCTGGTCACTGAGATATAATCCTGTCTTTTGAAGGTAGTCTGACAGATTGTGAAATCAACCCCTGGAGCAAACTGTAATCATTTGAAATTGGTCTATTACATTATAATATATAGTCACTCTAGTAGTCCTTCATTAATCTTGTTATCACGAGACAACAACTTTTGTTTTCACAAGATAAATTAACCCCTTATCATGAGAAAACAAGCTTTGGTATCTCCAGATAACACAATAATTGACATGTAATCTCTTGATAATAACATTTTTTTTAAATTGCAAGCGCAGCCATTTCTCGACTTTGGTATTTAGTCATTTGAAGGTAACCTGACAAATTGTAAAATCTAGTCACTGGGGCATAATCTAGTCAGTTGAAGGTAATCTGCTAAACTATAAAGTCCAATCTCTGGAGTACAATTTTGTCATTTGAAAGTAATACGCCAAATTGTAAATTCTAGTCAGTGGATTAAATTGAGTCATTTGTAGGGTAATCTGCCAAGATACACCATCTTGTCACAATCTATTCACTGTAAAATCTGGTCACTAGAGGTCTGGTGAACTTTAACCAGTATCTATTCTGGTTAAAGTTCTATATCAAGTAGTAAAATGTAGCCAATGTCATTTTATTGTACTCAAATGCGTTGTAAACATGTTGTGTCTATGTAAGGGAAGTGATTAAATCTTTTTACGGTAATCTGCAAATGACTGGTAAGGTTGCCTGCCAAGCTGTAAAATCTGGTCCCTGCACTAGAGTCTTATGGCATTAACCGGATCCATCCATCGGTTTTACACAATTTCATGATTTACAGGTCAATTACATGCAACTAGGTTCCTTAAATGGAGCATTTTAGGGATATATGGCGATAAATTAACTAGATCTGCGCTTAAGAGTCAAATTTTTTACAAGATGTTACCCTTGTTACTGCATAACACAGATCTATTTGGGAATCTGGCAAAAAGGTTTAGCTTTTATTGGGCTGTTTGTAACCTCCTTGTGCTGTAGGGAACAACACCAGGATCCATGAGGGTCCTTATGTGAACGTCAAAGTATCTCCATAATGTTGCAACTCACAAAAAACAATGTCAGTGACTCAGCTCACACATAAAGGACCAGAAAATCCTAAATAAAGATAACACTGGCTGTCTCACTCGAAGCTGGTCGATTAAATTTAACAATATTAATTTGCGGGTCTGCCAAGTTGTAAAAACTGAGTAACTGTCTCGTAAACTTTCACGACAAAGAGGTCTCCCAAGTTTAGGAAACTACACGGAGACTTGGATGCTTTGATATTTAAATTTTGTTCAAGGTTGTAAAATATAGTCACTTAAGTCTGACAAATTCATTTCACTGTGGCCTTACGGGTCATTAAATGCAGCGACTAGGCCTTTAGTTAACCTTCTGGACTGTAAAGTCATTAGAGCGGATTTACTTTTCAGGCGAATTTGCCATTTGTGCCAAGTCAGTCAGTGTTGAAAGGCCGGTCGGTTTGGTGGTGTTTACAAGTTCTAACGCCGTGCTTTGATCCTGGTAGCTGGCTGACCCGTTTGTTCACATTTGGATCACGTTTTTGTACTTTAACCCATCAAAAACACTCAAATCTATCTATCATTCTAGACATTGTTACATGGGACACAATGGAGCGTCTGCTGTTTTGACGGTCTATTCAGGGACAACAACTTATTACGACGTCAGAGATGACAAAGTGGCTGAATCACACACACCACTGAAACTTGACAACCCACTTACCAGACCACAAGTCTGAGGACAGGCAGAAGAATTATTCAGGACTGAAAAAACTGACGTTAGTGTCTTACAGTGGTAAAATGACTCATGTAACACAAAGAACAAACTGTCAAAGTTCCCTTATATCGTTTCGATCAATTCCCTGCACCGATATCTGTATATATTACATGTCCAAGCACGTGGAGCAGTTACAGTCATCAGTTAGAGAACTTAGTGAAGAGATTTGAAATGTGATAATGACAGCTTTGGCAATAACAGACTGTCAGATAGTACAGTGTTAGGATAAAAGCGAGTTTGAGTCATTTGTGAACCCCCTCTGTGCTCGCTTGCTTGAGTCGTAACGCCTAACGATGGATTATTTACTTTGCGCCTTATCTTTTTGGACACAAAAACGTTACAGTATGGACTCACAATCATGAAGTAATGAGGCATTTGTAGTGACTGGTAGCAAATTATGTAACAATAATAATACATTTAATTTGTAAAGTGCCGTTCAAAGAACCCTTACAAACGCTTCACAAAATGGGCAGTCATAAATTATACTAATAATAAAACTGAGGAAAACTATAACCGAGTAGTGTAGAAGAGTGATGGGTTGAGAGAGAGAGCGAGTAGAAGATTGAACAGGATTCTCGAAAATCCAAACCAAAAATGATTTGCGGCGAAAACAGTCACTAACTGAATCCATCCATCATTTATAGCGCTCATCCAAGTCAGGGCATCAGGGGGGACCAGATCCCAGCTGTCACTGGACGAAAGGCGGGGTACATCCTGGACAGGAGGCCCGGTCCATCGCAGAGCCGACACATGGAGACAGACGATTCAATCACACTCCCGTTCACACCTATGGTCGATTTAGATACACCTCAGACCGTGACCCTAACTCAGACTGTCTGCCGAGTGCCACTGTGAGGTCGCTCCATAAATCTTTAAGCAGTGGAAATACTTTTTAGTCCTGGCTTTTGTCTGCCAAATCAAGACCTACATAACAATGTTCACTGTGAATATTTCAGATTTATTTCCGTGGCTCTCCTGTGTATTATGAGCTCCACTGAAATAAGACAGCGTGGACGGTGTAATAGCAGTATTTCTCCTTCCAGGCTTAAGCGGTTTAGTTAGGCTGAAACCGAACTGCATTGTGATCAAGCTCACGTCTCCTCCTGTCTCATGGGTATGAATAAAAAATATCACGGAGGACGTCCAAGATGGGGGTCAGTGCCAAAGCCCGATCGCTTCTTCCATGTCCCATAATCTGTCTGTCCCCGAAATTTCATGGAGATCTGTTTCAGAGATATCCTCATTCAGTGGTCAAAGGAGCTACAATATATAATTTGGATTCACTGCGGATCGTATCACCCACACCGACTCTGATAAGGATTCATGACTTGAAGCTTCAAATGGGTTATACGCTGTCGAGTTTTATGATCAGGTGTGTGCGTGTGTGTGTGTGTTTAGGCGCTCGTGTCCTGCAGTAAGAGTGGGATCGTCGAAACGTAACGTCGCTGAATGGGTGCAAATATTTGCGTATGCAGACTGTAGTCAAACACAAAACACACACGGAGCAGAGCGGTCTCACAAGCCAACCACAGTGTGTTTTATTGGGTGCTTCAGTAATACAAGTGCACGACAAACCACTCTGCAATTGCAGAGGTGGCGGGTAGCCAGTAAATATACAAGTCCTGCCTCTTTCACAGGCAGACCTATACTTTTGTGGTCTGCCTCAAAAGCCTTTGAAAAAATACATACAGTACAAACAAAATCAGAGGGAGTGGAAAAGCATGATGGGTCCATTGATGCAAACCTTCCTGTTCCATGCAGATAAAATGATGAAAAATACAAAAAAACTAAAGGAAAGTAAAAGCATACAGTAAATCCTGCATGTTTGTTCCAGGCGCCACTAAGCAAACGAGATTACATACTGTATAGCCGAAGGACAATGCATATGATAATTATAATATTCTGTGTTTTTTTTTTTTCCAATACAATAATTCCAACATTCAGATATTGGAAAATAAAAATCCCAATCTAATCTTTGTATAAAAAAGAAGCTTTCAAGTCAACAAGGAACAGAGGACGTCTTTTTTTGTTTTGTTTGTTTGTTTTCACTCGTTTTTTTTTTTTTTTTTTTTTTTTTTTACACAGAAAAGGTAGATAAAATGCCGGGGAGGAGGAAGAGGAGGGTGACAGAGGGGAAAGTATACCGTTGCACTTAGTGGGTGTGCTTTGACAGACTAAGGGCGAGGAGGAGAGAGGTAGAGAGAGATACAGTGAAGGGCGGGGAGGTAAAGGAGGGGGCGTGGCGGCCGGGAGTCTATGTGGCGTATCTCTTCGTCCATTGCTTGGCTATTCTGTCATGCTCTGTTCTGTTGGTCAGGTACTGTGTGGCGATGCTTCCCACCAGAGGGTCGGCTGGGGCACAGATAAAAGAAAAAGGAAGCGTTAATACAGTGGCATAACAAACAGCCGTGGGATGAAGTCATAATACTTCCGTTTTGTGGCTTTTTTTCTGGCGTTAATGGGGGGAAATGACAGCCATAATTCCATGTGAAATGCCACAGTTACAGTGTGGTGATGTCACTCTTTCACACTGTTGTTCAGCTGAGTAAAACAACATGATGACATTATGACGCATTCCAGCACACATTAAACATGCTGAAACTAACGAGTAATCGTGAGACACGTTCATGTGAGAGGAGTCAGAAGCTACCGGTGACTTTCTTAATGCACCTCGACTTGCTCGTCCACAGTTTTATCTCCTGTTTTTGTTCTCTGTCGCCCATTTTTTATGCTCGACGTGTCAGACATGATTTTTCAAAAAAACCACGACAGAGATACGCGTGGAGACTAAAAGTCAGATGACTTTTACAACAAAATTACCATGAAAAATTTAGACTTTGGTAAAACAAGAAAAGTGTTTCCACTTTAATGCAAATGTAGAAAATAGAGACCGATGCAAATGGGGTCTTAAAAATCCCCGACATCTTGATGTTTGTGTGAAGAAAGTCATAAAAATCACAAGAACGACTCAATAAGACAAACACCGTGTCATCCTCCAAATAAACCCATAAATATTCAGAGGATAAAAACCTCTACGCTCCTCTTGGTTCGGTCTAATATCGAGCATCAAATCCTCATTTTGCCTACATATTTGTTGACGATACGGCAAAAATCACTGCAGCTCCTTAACACTTTCAAATCACTGTGGCAGACATCCGATCCTCTACGTGGATCTTCCAAACGAAACTGAGCAGATTGTTTATTTAAATGTGACTTTGCTCCTACAAAGAAGCAGGAATGCTGCAAAGTAAACACAGCAGATGTTTTCCCCAAACCACGAGTCTCAGATCACCAAATTGGAGCTGTCTGGATTTGAAACTGCAGGCGAGAGGAACAGTTTACTGTGCAGGATCCGCATGCCAGCCAGATTTTTAGTAAACAACATGTACACTCAGAGCTGTTACAAGCAGCTGAAATAAAATAATAAAAAAGAAAAGAAAAAAACGATTACACTCGTAAGACGATCCGAGTGAACGTAATTGATGGGATTTCTACACTTTCTGTGATTTCTTCCAAAAGAAAGCTGATTAAAACCCACATTTCTCTCCTCGGATTTAACATTTTTGCAAATGTGTGCCGTGCAAAAACGTACGCATGTCACACCAAATCCAAAAGAATTCTTACGATGTTTCAAAAGCTCAAAAATTTCAGAGGCGGTCGATACATTTTCAAACTTTTGATTACACGCGGATTAAGACAATAAAATCAGCATTTTCAAAAGAGACTGTGTGTTTACTGAGATTAATCTCACTTCAGTTGATTCAGATTATGTAACTACAAAATGGATGTATTCAGGCACTTGTGATTTGAACGTCATGTCAGGACATCACCAGGCAGACGGTTTTTGTTTACTGCAGAACGTTTCCCCGACACTGATGGTAGGTTCCACACAGCGCAGGCAGAAGGACGCCTGTCTCATTAATTCTATTATGACTGCCACCAGTGGACGTGACAATCACATTATCACAAATCCAGTTGTGTCAGCATCATTGTTATTCAAATTAAACACAGAGATGATCTGACAAACATAATCTGGCGACCGAGGGAGACGACTCGGGCGGGCGGGGAAAGGACGAGAAAAGCGTTTCAGCTCAACAACCTGAATTTGTGCAGAGTGAACGTCGAGCGGCGAATTCACCCGGAATCGGTGCATCGTGAACGAGGTGCAAATGAGCCAAAAAAAAAAAACGCGGATCGACATTTGCGAAGAGGCGCTGACCTTTTCACCCGCGTTTTACTGCTGCGTTTGGTGAAACAGTCAGGCTCCGTTATTTGCGACAACACCGAAAAGAACTGAGCTGCAACTACGCTTGTTTATATAATCGGCATGTTTACATGCGCCAGGCACTCGGAGCGTTTGTCCTTACTGCGATTAAAGGCAAAAAGGTGTTTAAGCTGTGTACATGCACTGCTCAATTACCCATGACGTGTTGTGTAAACTCAGCACGCGGCGAGGTGAGGAGAACGCGTACGGAGGGGGCACGCGGCCCCTGAGAGCATAATAACGCCGTGCATGATCCCGAAAGGAGCCTGTTCATAAGAATAACAGCAATAATATTACCAAGAGCTATAAAATGAATAGTAATGCATTTGACTTGTATTGCATCTTAAAGACACTGAAATTTGTTCAAAGTGTTATTACAAGAATACAGAGCTACAGAGATAAAAGCCGAGATGCATAAAAAGACAGAGTGAGAGATTTAACGGAGATGTTTGAAGTATTGATCTATTTGTTGCCTTGCGGAATAATCCAAATTTTGAGCTTTATTAAACCCTGATACATAAAGAGGATCGTTTATCATCGATTTAGTAAATCTCCACTGAAGTAAATCTTCTCTTCCGTGGCACAATACCAGGCCGGTTCATCCGCAGGGGTGGACAGAGATACCGATCGATATCATTGATCCCGCCAGGTTCACGTTCTTCTCCCGTCCTTCACGCTTTTCATTTGCTGAGCGTTGTCGGACGAGCGACATTTTGTCCCCCGTCCGCGCGCGCCAAATAACGAAGCTGTGTTAATTTTATACTAATTGATAGAGTGATGTATTAAACCTTTCACTCGATGCAGATGAAGCCTGTGTACTTTTATGGGAATTATTTATTATCCACCGCCGGCTGCAGTAAGCTGTGCCAAACATCTGTCCAGGTAGCAGCGCCGGAATGAACAATAAGGGTTTAAAGTGGTTGTAGCTTACTTTATACCCCTTTAAAGTCACCATACATGAGGTTTTATTGAGCGTCATTAATCAGTTCTTGTTAGTTTAGAAGCCGCGTCGAGAAAAGAAGAGCCGGGGATGAGGAGGTACAACAGATTCACCACAGGACGAGCTCTCGTTATCACTCACAGCATGTCCTGTTGATGCTGATGAGGCTCAAACGCGATAATAATCACGACAGGTCTATGTCTCTTGCGTTTAGAACGCGTGTGTATGTGTGTGTTTACGTGCTCTGGAGGTACTCTGTAGGTCTCGTGGGACTTACCTGGGTTGCAGTCTGTGAGCAGGGAGCAGATGGACAGCAGCACCTTGGAGATGGTGAGTGCGGGGCTCCAGTTGTCCTTCAGGATGTCCAGACAGATCACACCCTGACTGTTGATGTTGCAGTGGTAGATCCTCGTACGAAACGTTACCTGCAGAGGGAAGAGGGACAAGTTCGATCTCAGTCCATTCATCAAGTCACCCTGGGTTTGATTAGCACACCAGGATCCTTATCTAGAAAATCGTATTAACGAGGTCATACAGAAAAATGGACGCAGGCCTGACAGACCCAACAGACGAACTCAGAGTTTCGAGAGAGGATGCAGCGAGGAATAAAAACGCTCTGTTTGGGAGAAACGCAGCAGTAAACTGTACAACAAAGAGATGATTTGGGAATCCATTGTGGAACGTTGTCAACGTGGTCTTGAGCGAACAGTTTGACAGCCAAAAGCGCTGCCAAGATGAGAGACAAAGTACGCGGAAGAAAAGCGCTGAGACTCCACCAGGAGTCCCAGAGCACCCAGAGCGGGAGGAAACAGGAAAACTTACAGCGGAGGAAGAGGCACTTTGAAGAGCCGGTGCAGCTACGTCTCTCGGCATACCTCTTTAATCATCCCAGAAAAATTTACTGTCATCCTGAAGCCGGTCTTATTTTTAACGTGGTGGTCTGCTCTTATAAATCGCTCCAGGGACGTGGGACAAATGAGGGAAACGCATGGAAAGAAGTGGTAAAGCCACACTTCATGGAAACGGAAAAAGGCCGGTAACTCACGTTTATGAAGGCGAGAAAGCGTGGCGGTATTTCCCCTTAACGTGCCCGACTGTATATTCAACTCTTTATTGACCTAATATGAACCTAGAATCTTCTGCTGCCATTTTCCTAACGTCGTATCGTCAACGTGTAAAATCCATACAGCAGACGCAGCAAAATGGAAAAAGACCTCGGCCCCACCCGGCCCACTTTTATCACCGTATAAAACATTTGCTGATTCCACCCGTTGGATTATCGTCATACGTTTTAAGATGCCTCATTTACTCGGAGGACATCTGTTTTTTAACAGCAGTCATATTTTTGGCCTTCTGCGCGCCCGGCTGGTTCTTTACATTGGACAAAGACGTTTCAAAAAACAGCTTCGTGGAAACTGAAAGAAGTCTGGGATTTGCACGGCGGAGTTGGAGTTTGAGGTCGCTTACGCTGATGTTTACATGCCAGAGCCATTTCAAGTCACGTGATCAGTTCAACTCTTTTCTTGAAATATGATATATGAATATCATATTTGATTCTCATAACACTGAAATATTACACTAATTTGTTATCGTTATTATATCATCATCAGTATTATTATCAACAATAATAATAATATCTTCTTGACATTGCAAAATGTATTATCATAAAATTTTAGATTTTTACCCCTCCCCCTCAAAATATCCAAATTACTTAATTAGTACAAAATACAAAGCAAATATTTCAAAACAGATTTTAAAAACTTTTTTTTTGTTGCAACGTTACAGCCTTTTTATTGAAATATTACAATGATTTTTTTGTACCTAATGTTTTCTTTAAGAGATTTTTTTTTAAATTGAAATATTTCTTTTTTTTGTATTTTGGATCTCCCTGTTGTCTTTCCACGGAGCCTTCGAGCAGCTCCCCTGAAGTGCTCGACGGTTAGATGCTCTGGTGGTTATTATTTTAGCATGAGAGATGATTACGGTAATTCTTTCCATGACATCATGAATCATAAATGATATTACAAACATAATTTACTGGTTGGCTACACAGCAGATAAATGAGGTGTATTTCAGTGAGCAGCAGTAAAATTTTGGCTTAGGTTGGCACTTTAAGCCACCATCATTTTTACTGTAACATCGATCAATGTGGCCGCAAATATAATTTTAAAACAGCTGCTTGAGACACCGCTCCGTTTTTACCTTTGTGGTAATTTTCCATTTCCCAAAGCCGCTGACAGGGGACATCATAATGGAACGGGCTTCAATTCTTCATTTCCAAAAGGCAAAACGTCACTTCAAAGTCATCAAACATGGATGAGTGTGAAGTGTCAAAGTGAACAATGGCTCTCTGAACGTAACATGATATTTCACCAACTCTAATCACCACGGAAAAGAGAAGTGAAAGGAAACGGGAGAGCCAGGAGGAGGGGAGATACGATCGGACCGAACTTCAGACAAAGTCAGTTAGAGGGAGACCCGACGGACGATGTGACTCAGGAACGAGGGCATCCAGCGTGTCGCCCGGAAGACAAAGTGCAGTTTGCTGCCTGGTTAAGAAGCTTATGATGATTAGACGAGCTGCTGAGGCTCTTCCACGTCTCCTCTTCGTTCACATTACACTGATGGATCAGCATCAGCACCACAGGAGCAGGCAGGGACCATCACACCGCTGAGGCCCATTTCACACAACTGACAATATTACAGTGGGTGTGTAGCCAGAACACACACAGTACAAACAGAGGGGCCACTGTTAATAATATTGTAATAAAATATTAATGAGAGAAATCCAAGGATAAAGTCAAAATTTTAGGAGAATTAAGTAGTAAAGGATGGAAAATTACACAAAAATGTGTCTCTGCATAATCATTTCAAAGCCCTAATATTTTGTATTAATAATCTGGTGCTAGTATGTCAGAAGACTTTATTTTCACAACGTGTACATTTCATCTCAAAATGTTGGGACTTTATTCTCTCAGTATTACATGAAAAAAGTCAAAATGATACAAATTTATTCTTGTTCCACTTCTACTTTTTTTTCTCAACATTTTATGGCTCAATTCATATAATATTTCAACTTTTTCTTGAAATATTACAACTTAATTCTCGTGGCGTTTGGATCTTCTTTTTTTTTTCAAGTATCACTTTTTCATTTTGATTTAATTTTTTCCCTCTAAATAGTTTGACTTTATGTCCATAACAGCTGCATTCGTGTAAAAATTTTTACTTCTTGGTTTCAAAATCTTAATTTAACATTGTCGAAATCTGTTTTTAATTTTTTTCCAATAGTGGTATCAAGGTAACGAATGTATTTTGTCTTTGTGTGGTCCTTCTTGTTTATTCATTACTCCTCCTGCATGGCATTTCACATCATTTAGTGACTCAGACTGACCGACAGAGGGCAGTATAGTGTAAAATCAGAGCACAGCTAAACAATAACAGTTTTGTTGTCATTTTGAATTTTGGACCCATTCTCCCCCAAAACAAATGTAAATTCCTTATTTTGCTGTTCACTTAGAGGAAATCAACAACAAATTGCTTTCATGACCCCACAGCCAACAGTGACCCACAGCATGGAGATTCTTCTGTTTCGCCAAGGAGCAAACAAAAAGCCCACCACGGGATTCTTTTTCAAAAACCCGCCGTCGGAGCTTCTATGTGAGCTTGACATCTGTTTGGACTTGACACAAGACACCACTGTTTGCCCCGCTGTTCCAATCACCAACATCTGGCCCTCCTGACCTGACCCACCAGAGGAAACTTCTAATGAGCTTTGGCATTCCCAAAAATCACACAGAGCAGGATGTTATAAATAACCACCGCAGCCCCTCCCCTCCCTTCTCCCTCCTTGCTGCTCTCCTGGCCTCTGCACACACTCTCATCCACCTAGGCGGCTCGTCGGGCCTAGCGAGAGGCTGGGCTCCATTTCTGTTCTGAGCCTTGAGACATTAAAATTGAGCGGGGCCCTGGATCCAAAATTCCCAAGCCTGAGGTCTGAGTGCATTCAGGACCAAGCTTCACTGGAGCGTTTCTATAGTGAGGGAGTGTATGGCAGCTACGGGGGAAATGGGTGGTGTTTGTGTCTGCGTGTGTGTGTGTGTGTGTGTGTGTGTGTGTGCACGCGGGATTTGGCTACGGATCACAGTGTGGTGGAGGAGTACAACTTGGAGGTACTGAAGAGGTGGTGG
>OMNV01001191.1:9395-20583 GCA_900303265.1 Brotula barbata | reverse complement strand
AGGGTGTGGGGGGGGAATGAGAGGAACAGGGAGAAAATTAAGGGTGAAAGGGTAATCAGGTGCAGTGCAGTCTAAAGAAGATTGGCCCTGACATTCTCTCCGTGTTCAATAATGACATCCACTTCACATGCTTAAAGAGCGCTGTGGTCCACACCATATAAACACTGAGGGGCTCCTTCAGAGTCTGAGGGTGACCCGGAGCAGGATTTGGCCCGACGCGGACCTTAAGAGCACAAACAGTACGCGCAGAAAGGTGAAAACCAAGCTGTAAAAGATAAACAGCTGGCTCAAAAATGACAGTGATGACTCTGAAAGGCTGCGATGGCACCAGTGGGTGGAGGTTAGCGTTACTGTCACTCCAAAGCATACGCACGGGAAGAGCAGGGCAGGACCAAACTGCCTCACCTGGCTCCATCCATGTGTAAAGAAACCAACACCCATCTAAATACACAATATGCCAGATCAATGAAAACACGAGAAATACTCCAAATACCACCAGACGGAAAGTACTGAGGTACTCAAATATCCCCGTTCTGATTATGTGGCAGCGGTTATCAGCAGTCTGAGATGTGGTGCACATCCTGTTGTGCTGTGGTGAATAGGTAGACTCAGTATCACCTCGCATAAATTTCACACCTGTGAATTGAACAATATAAGCGACGTGTGTTTGGATACACACTTTGTTCCGACAGCCACGCTGCCTGCTGCTGTCAGCGGAGAGCAGACGGATCAACACATCACGGCAGTGTGGAGATGCAGACGCTCATCTTCCAATTAAGTGCGAACAGCTTTGTATTAGATGCATCGATGCGTAACAACGCGTCAATTACCGAAATGGCGATTCAACCGCGTTGATCCGAACCATTTAAGCTGTCAGCAGACGATTATTTTGGGGGAATTTTGGGGGAACAAAAATTAATATTCTTCAATGTGGCAATTCTCAACTTTTCACATTCAGCAATTCTTGGTTGTGAGCATGAACACGCGCCTCATGTGGGTGTCTGTTAATCCTTAACTCCTTGCTCCTAACATCATCACATTGATCTGTCTGGGAATATCAATGAATTATAATGGATTCATTATGGGATTGATTTTTCACCTATTCAAACCTAATCCTGCTCCGCTTCTGTATTTTTTGTACTTAAATTCACTAAATAAACATAATTGAATGAAATCACCTCGGAGTCAAAGATCTACAACCCTACTGTACATCATAAAAAGACTAATAAAAATGATTTTTACAGACTGTGCGCCTTTAAAGATGATATATAGTGTTAATAAGCCTTTCCGCTCTTTTTATTATCATTTTATTATCCAAGACTTTTTCTCAAGCCTCAGTTTGTTTGTGCTGGACTTGAACTCAAATCCCACGTGCGGGGTGTTCAGAATAATTCTGTCTGACAGCAGCCCACATGACCCGTCACTTTACACCTAAAAATGATTCTGTTAAACTATCATGAAATGTGACGTCAAAGTGTGGCTGAGATAAAAAAAAAAAAAAAAAAAAAAAAGAGCAGGAAGTCGATCTTGACATTTTCAGATATTCTTAATCAATTTCCAAAGGGGTGGAAGAACCAGATACACGTCCAGTTATCCTAGTATCCAATAGTTTAAGCAGTAATGTCTCCAGGGTGCTGACCTTAGGCGGTTTGAAGGGGTAGTCTGGCGTGAAGGCGATGTCCAGGAAGAAGACTCCGCCCTCGTACACGGAGCCCGGTGGTCCCAGAATGGTCGATCTCCATTCGTAGATGTTGTCTCCTTTGGGGCCGGCGCTAGAACATCGAAACAAGACGAGTTAATGTGTTGATCAGCACACTGCGTTGGAACCGACAGCCTGGTATTAAAAATGTCAGTGGGCCATGAGAGATTTGGGGGGAAAAGAGCCGCCGAGGAGGTAAATACTGCGTCCTGGCAAGTTAATGATGGAGATTTGGGGAACACTAAAGCTGGGAATGCTGTCTTTCCAACAGCTCAGATTGGATTATGGGCTGCTGGGAAGCTGGGTAACTGAAGAACTCTAAGACTCGTTCACTTAGAACCTTTTTTTCCATACATTTGCCCGCAAATCGGGGGATATTGGTGTGTGAATGCCAACCAGAGCTGGAATGCTGGACAGTTTCATTCCTGTATGAGAATCCTAAAAGATGTCTGTTTGAACAAAAACGGAGTAGTAGCAGAGGACTAGACCGGCCAAATCCTGAACCACAGCAGACTTATCGAATCTCCCGGTGTCTCGTTACACAAGCCAAGGGTAGCCTTTTTATCTAGCATGATCCACAGCTGGCAGCTATGGATCACGGCTGTGTGTACAGGATGAATGGCATGTGGGCAGCACGGTGGCACGGCGGTTAGCTGCCTCACAGCAAGAAGGTCGTGGGTCTGAGTCCCGGGGTCGACCTCCACACCTTTCTGTGTGGAGTTTGCGTGTTCTCCCCGCGTCTGCGTGACTTTCCTCTGGGTGTTTCGGTTTCCCCCACCCACAAAAACACGTCAGTTGGGCTAGTCACTCCTGCCATTGCCCTTGACCAAGGCACTAGGCGGAAGCTCTGTAGGTGGTCCCCGGGCACTGGTGTGTGTGTTTCGTGTGCATGTAGGTGCTGCCTGCAGCTCCTCATAGTTAGGATGGGTTAAAGGAAGAGAAATAATGTCCCTGCGGGGATCAATAAAGTATCTCTCTTCTTCTTTTTCTTGTCTTCTTGTGCCAAAATGCCAGAATGCGAGTCAACAGTACCGATACTCTGGAAAGGTTTGGCATTCTCAATAAACCAAATCCTGCGGCGCCGGGCCAGTAGCCCTATCACCTTTTCTGCCAATATTCCACAATCTCTGTGTGATAGAGGACACAGAGGATCTGACAAACGATAAGATAAAGGCAGAAAGCTACATTTATAGAGTAACCGCAGCAAAATAACTTCATATCACCGCCAATTCTTCTTTACCAGATGATTACTTATGCGAATGGAGGCTGAAGGTCACATCTGTTGTATACGAGCAGTAATTAATTCCATTTCCATATTAAGTCCTGCCTCCCTCCCCCACTGTTGTTTGTGGTAAGACCGTGTGCTGGCGCGGTGCCAGGAGGAGACCGGGACAATGTCCAGATCACAAAGCTTGGGACAATGAACAATCCCTCCGATTTCATGTAATTACCAGGCATGATCTTTAACGGCAAACCAAAGCTGCTGGCAGATGTGCACACAAACGCGAACAAGGCTCCGACTTCGACGTTCGCTTTTGTTTGGACAAAACCTTCATCTGAGTGTGAGATTTTCTCATCGACTGTGTCATAACCTCAAACACACACTTACGAAACCAGCAATTGGATCGTTGTTCATAAATAGAAATCAGACATTACAGATTTACTTCCTCCTGTGTCAATGCATGCAAATTTACACTAATCTACTCTGCCACTCTTTCAACTGCCCCTCTCCTAAGCCTTCTTTAATTAGCTAATTATGATTACTTTCTCTCTGGGGTATTACTTAAGAATACATTGTTGATAGCAGATCCGCAAATCTGGACTTCTGTTGTTTCAGGCACAAAGAAAATGTTGGATTTTTTTTTTTTTTTTTTTTTTTGCAAGCGTTGAACATAATGACAGTAACAAAACCCGTGTAGGACACATACTGGCCATTGTTTTTGCAGTTAACCAAACACGAGATTAAAACAGTGCTTAGTTTTGAAAAGCAATCGCTACCAGGAATGATAACTGCCAGTACTCACGAGCAGGGTTGTTTGTTATGAAAAGGACAGAGCCGTCACGTGAGGCCCTTAAGGATGTAATCACATTAAACATGCTGGCGGGGTTCATTCACAATACGCAGCGCTAACGAGGGATCCTGGCAGACAACGACAATGCTATCTGAAATCATGTGGATGCTTTTACTCTTTGCGGGCGTGACTGTTTTTTTAATATTTTGGTTTTGGCAAACTCCACCAACTAACACCAACCAAACTAGAGGAAATGAGCTTAAAATACAATGAGTTATGAGGTAGCGGGAGACAGATATTGATATCTGACAGCCAGCAGTTACTTGTGGTTGGAAGGCCTATTACAGCAACCTCAACTGATGGCAAACCACAGGCCTGAGATGGATCAATGCTTGTGTTCAGCTATTTCATCATGTCACATAAACACCAGAGAAGCTACGGCAGGGAATGTCGAAACTTCCTCCACACGTAGATAAAGTTTCAGAGGCTGTCAATGGTTATTTTTGGCTCTTTCTGCAGCGCTATGCACTCAGCCCCAATTGTTTTGTCTGTAGTGCAACTGGGGCAAAAAAAAAAAAAAAGAGCGATCATATTTGGTTTTCCCCCAAAAAAATATAAAAGGACACATGGGAGAGGCGGGGGTAGTAGGTCATGTAGGCGGTAAAATGTACATATGTGAGTGTGGGGGGAATACTTTCACAAATACTACCAAAACTATGACTCAAAACTACTCTGCACTCAATAAACTATATGGCTGAATAATCTTATTGCTTTAGTAGTGGTCTTTCGTGTCCCTATAAGTCAAATAAAAACAAAAAATAAGTTTATTTGTGCCATTAGATGCAATCTTGTAGACGAGAAGCAGCTTGAACAACGGTTGCATGTACAGCGTGTTCCAGAATGACAACTGTGGAATGCAAAGGGTAGAAATGATGCAAATGTGCAAACAGAACGTATAACACTTACGAAACAGACATGCAAAAAAAAGAGAAAAAAAAAGGACAGTCACGGCAAAAATGCAAGTGAGAGGTCCACGTGGATGACATGAATAGGACACCACTGTTCACCAAATACACATGAAATGTTGCAATGCAACGAGTATGAGGAAAGTTCAGCAAGCAGAAAAATGCATGTAAACACGGCCGACTCTGACAGTAATGTTTACATACCCGAGTAAATTGATTTAGAGATACACAATCTAAGTCTGTTCAGTCGATATGTCGATTTATGCAAATTTCAATATGATGAAGCGTTTACATGATGTTTATACTCAAAGTTTTAACGTTTGTGTAAACATGCAGAAAGACTTAAGAAATTGATCGTCCTTGACTTATATACAGTATATTATAGTCACACAAACTTGATTTAATGCGAGAATGTCTCATATCAAGCAGAAAGATTTTGTTAAACCCAGATCATACTAAAGGCCAAAATGGAACTATGATGTGACAGAAGTGGCTGAATACTTTACCACTTACTAAAGGGAAATAGCTCATTCCTCATAAAATGACAACAAAAGCATTCAGTAAAAACATTCTTCTTACAAGGTCGGGGTGTCTTGTAACTTGACATCCACCCAATCATCAATTATCTACAACGCTTATTTCGTCCCATTCACGCCAATGGACAATTTAGATACTTCAATTCAACCAAACTGCATGTCTATGGACTCAGGCAGAAACCGGAGTGCCCAGAGGAAACCGGGCACGGGTAGAACATGCAAACTCCACATTGTGTACCTGAATTGGCTGATCAATTGACCCGTAGAAGTATAGATCGATTTCTTCCCCCTGTTACTGATGGTGAATAAATTTAAGGGCCTATATTACGATTTCTTTTTCCTGAAAACTGCACACACCGTTTCTTTTCTTTGCTCAAGGCAATGTTCCCTCTATGAAGCTTTGCTTGCATTTCTGTGCTACACACACACACACACACACACACACACACCTTGAGGAAACAATCCAATTACTGACACGCTAACCAAAATCTGACACCGACGTGAAAAATGGTCAATCATGCATTTCCAAAGATTCCCTAAGCGGACGCCCTCTTCCTTTGAGGCTGATGAGTTTGTAGCAGAGATAACAAGTTGGACACGATGGAAGGATAGAGACCAGCGGGCATGGCAGAGGTCCTCGCTCAGCACTGACCCTGCTGCTGTAGGGGATCTGACAACCGCACAAGGGCTGCAGATAAAGGCTAAGTCAATAGCTGAATGTGCATGCCACCGCTGGCTGTTGCTTGGAGACCTCCTCCCCCCGCCGGCTCGGGCGTTCATGTGGTGCTTTGTTGCAGCTGGTTGAGAGCCAGCTCATTCAGGATCTGACAGTCTCTCACTTAGCCATTCGTTTTGGGAGAGGTAAGCGGCATTCATATTGAGCCAGGGGTGTGATCGAGACATCTGCAGTGTTTTTGCACGAGATATCACTCTCCGCGCTTTATCGGCTCGCAAGGGGAAAGAAGTTAAATAGCTCAGGATACCACGACCTCGGTAATATAACGCTAAAGTAGTTTAGGCTTTATATAAATTACAAATCTCCAAGAACAACTTTAAACCACAGTGGGCGTTTGTTCTCATGCCAAGTTTGGCTTCATTTGTGCGTTGAAGAAACGGTAAAGGTAACTCGAAATCAAATCACCGAAGGCCTTCAGAACACTTTAGAGGAGCAAATCTGTGATGATCTAACTGTCGCCTCTTAAACTGCACAGCCTCAATTATGTGAACACAATGCGTCACTCTCGTCTCTCTCTCTCTCCAGCTATGGAAAAACAATCTCCTCTTCAGCGCAGACGGATCAGCTCTGCACAAATACATGACGTTAGCCAGTGCAACAGTGCTTGTTATACGCTTTGTTGTAGGCTGCAATAATACCCTCTGTGCGAGCAACACTACATCTGCACTGCACTGCAGCCCAATGCCTTGATTCACTGAGTATTTGGGTCATTTGTTTCAAGGGTCTGGGATACATTAGCGTGTGGGTGTCCGTGAGAATCTTGCCACTGCCCTGTCCTCGGAGATTACGCTCATGTGAAAACCCACTTAAGACAGCTGGACGGCTTCCTCCTCGACAGAACGCTAAAATAAAACCAGTCCCACTGCTTCCCTCTTTCTTCTCGTCTGCTTTTCACATTGAGCCGTGGCTACAATTCAGCACCAACCGTAGTAGCGGCACTGGCGTGGGCATTCATCACGTTTCAATCATAAAGTTGTCTGCGAGGCAGCGTCTGATTGCGTCTTCTACCGATCTTCGTCAGAGCGTCACGCGAACAAAGGCTCATCGTTGTACGCGAGGAAGGGAGAGATTGGACGCACCACTGAGAGTTTGCACAGGGAGGGCATTTATAACACTTAAAAAAATAAAATGGGAGAGTATAGTTTAAGCTTTCTGCATCATTCATCCTCCTCCTCCCCGTCTCCTGAATCCTAACCAAGCTATGTCCCATCAGCGGAGACAGCAGTAATAATTTCCATATATATTGAATGACCTTTCCTTCCCGTGATTCAGTGCAGAATGTGAGGCCGGGGTGTCTTTTGCCTGTTTAATAATCTATATTGCCTCATTCCTCACACCGCGGCTAACCAGTCATAACCTTTATCTTGCACCATCTCTGATCTCTGCAAAAATCACTGACCTATCTTTCTGTTATTGTCAACCTGAGCCAATTTCCCCAGACAGCAGGGCTCAGGTTAAGTTGATGAAAGAGATGTGGACGGGAGATCATCCTGAGCCACTAATGCCTCGTGTGTGAATTGGTCAATAACACGATTCAAGAGGCTCGCTGAGCCATCGCAGAGGTTTCTTGTGTGTTTAATCTGGACCTGCTGGTGGCTCCAAACCATGTTGTGACTGACAAAGGCAGAAACAGAGCAAAGACTCGGGGATACTTCCTGCACACGGCATATCACTCTACGTGTCAATTCTCATGTTATAAAACGTCACTTTGAGAAAGGACCGACTCGTCAATGAATTTTCCCGTGTCCCCGTGTTGCCAATAAGTCATTTAGACTTGGCTTCGAGGCATTGGAATGCACGGTAACGTTGTCATGTCATGTGAATTGCATAGCGATCTTAGACAACGGTGTGAAATATGGTGGAAATAGTCACACAATTGCCAAATAAATGTCTTTGATATCCAAACAGAAACTTCACGACTGCCAACAACCACAAGTAAACGCTGCAGAAAAGGATTCAAGTGCTGGAAATAACATGGTAGCTTTTAACAGAGACGGTCCTTCAGATTCATGACACGCCATGAAGTCGCCTGTCCACTGTCAATAACACAGCTCATGGCGGGACAATGCTAAGGCTTCAGAGGCTACCGTTGGTCTGTCTGGTGTCTGATTGCATTGGAAACGGATTATAAGTACGGACGAGGACACTTGAAAAATGCCACAAAGCAATCTGGACAAACATTTTCTCAAATAAATTCATTATGGTTAGAGCACGTCCTCCTCAAAGAAAAAAAACAGTGGAAATCTTGTGCCTCTTCTTGCTGCGTTTGTAAATTCCCTTTCCTCCTTCTGCAAACTGCGTGATGACAGCAGTCTTGTAAGTTTGCAGCGTGTCACAGAGCGACACGTGTACCCAGATGGGTGTAATAAAATCATAGTCATAATGTGTCTGATATTGATGCATGTCAGATATGATGGATGCCTGGTGAATCCATGCACCATGAGAGGCAGGAAAAATACATGTGGAAGAAAAAAAATCGAACCATCAGGTTTTAGACGCGTTTTTGGTCCTATATTATTTTATATTTGGAATTTTACTGTAGGCCGTCTGGGAGACCATCGGCCAATAGTTAACGGAATTCACTCATGATCGTTACTTTAAGTCAGATTAAGTCTTTTTAGGTTAATTTCAGCAGTGTGAGAACTGTTGTTGTGACTTTAACAATTTAACACACCTTGTCCACTGAGTTACAGTAGTTAAACTGTGTGAGGTTTCCAAATGGTACAAACAAAGTCAACAGGCTGGTACGTTTTATCCGTTACTTTTCCGCTGAAAAACATTTGTCAAAAAAACGTTGTTCATTCCTTTTAAAATACTTTTTATTTCAATAACATACAGCTGAAAATACAGCGCAGTGAGATCAGAGAGATTTTGTGGTACTGGGGAGGGGAATCTGCATGTGAAATTTCCTGCCAGTCTTATCTCACAGATCCACCTTTGACACAGAGGCCCAAAAACGCAGACATACAAGGGAAAAACTCAGCAAAAATGTTCACCCTCCACCTCTTCTTTTGGGCAAATGGTGGAAAACATCCAAACCCTTTGAAACAATGTTTCTTTTGATGTTGCAGTCGATACTGATATTGATTCCACCAACATGAAAACTTTGAGAGATGCTCAAGCTACTGACAACTCACAAGAAAAAATCATAAAAAGAGGTTTACTCGTCTGTTTGTTGCTTCCAAACCTGTAGGCATTAAGTTTTAGGAGTGAAAACCAGCGAATTGTGGATTACAGCCCTATTAGGACAGTAAATGGTAAACAGTAAAAAGCACAGAAGGCATGTGACTTTTGTGCTCTGACGTATCTCATGTTCACATGTGGCATGGTATGGATATAGGAATAAAAGCTACGGCTTAATGTTGTCGAGGCTCTTGGTGTCAATCTAATCGACTTGTGTGTTTGCTCCCAATTTTTCTGCCTGTTAATCTCCCACCAGCCAGCGACATTTCCATTGTGCCAAATCCAAAAATGGAAGTTTGCACTCATAGGTATGGCATTTAATAGAGGCCAAAAAGGTTTTCGACATGAATTTTGGGCCAGCTTCTTCTTACAAATCCAGAGATGGTATTAAAATTACCCGAGGACGAATGAGATCATGGAAAAACAGGAGGTTTTTAGCCCAGAATTTTCTCAGAGTTCATGGGAGACAAAAAACGACATCGTCGCCCCAAATAGCCATAAAAATAACAGACTGTCACCTGTAATTGGAGCACTTACCCCACGTCCCCCCCAAAAAAATCATTTATTATCCAAACAGGGCTTCAAACTTCATACAAAAACATACAACCACACATGCAACTGTGCATGATGCAAAACACAGAGCGCAAGCCCGGCGTGCTCCACACGCAGCCTTTGAGACGGCGAGCTGTTTATAGCAGCAGGTAAAAAGTCATCTGATCCCGACCTGCAGCGAGGCCCCGATGAATAAAACAGGAAAACAAATCAGTAATTGAATGTGAATCGGCGTGTTTTGGAGCTTGTTAATGCCTCCATGTGCAAATAAAGCCATTATCAGCATTATTCGCTATTCACCCAGTTCACCCTCCCCTTTCTCCCCCATCTCCGTCCCAGGCGCATTTTTCCCTAATAGCAGTCATTCCGTTAAGATCTTCCATTCTATCGGTGTGGCTGCTGTGGTTATCAGAAGAGGAACTTTAATGAAGCAATCTTCTTTCCCCCTGACCGTGAAAGAGCCCCAAGACCAATTACCGTGCAGCTCAACAGCCGAGGTGACACCTCCTTCCCCCGGTCCCTTGTCTCTATTGTCTCAAATGACATGGTTTGTTTTTTAATCAAGCCTTTTATTGTTCATCTCTACAATGAATACTGCAATTACTGACCGGACGGTTTATCCAGCAACAATCGCCGCGCAAGGCAAATGGCAGAGTACGTGCACGCATGCTTTCTGAGTCGACGGGAATAAGGCACGCTCATTCCCACGAGAGGGTAATCTTTCATTTCAGTCCAAACAGCCGTCGCCGCTGACACGTGGAAGTATACGTTTAAAAAGAGGTTTGGATCGGGCTTTCTGCTCGCTGGGGTTTCACCTCATGTTAACAAAGCTGTAAATAAAGCTGGGGATCTGCTGTTTATTATCCCCGTCGTCTTCTTTCTAATTCAGCCAGATGCTTCTGAGGTACAACAGAGATTCTGGTCAGCTAAGCATTTTTCCTTCCCCGTGTCTTAGCTGCTACATGCGGCGAGCGTCTTATGCGCTGCAAATGTTTGCCCCTGGCTACAAATGAATAATGCAGAGCATATATCATTACCATAGTACACAGCCTTTGCATACATGAATGCCACAACATCATGAGTAATAAAAATATCACTTAGCCCACTGAGCATTGATGTGTACTCAGACTGAAGGGTGACACCACAAACAATTAAAGAAGCCTCGGTCGCCGTAATGAGGGCCTTTTGCAGATCGTAAGAACAGGCTGCAGTTGGTTTTTACGGGAATGAAACCAGTTAGAATTTGTGCTGAGATGCAAGATCAGAGATTCTTCGAAATAAATTAAAATGCCTACAACAGGTTCCCCTTGAGATTTCTTAACTAGAGCAGACTTGCACATTATGGGAGTCTTGAAGCTTTGTTTCCAGCGAATGGAGTCACTGGAGTTAGGGTATCCCAGTGAAGATGATAATATACAGTACGTGCTTTTACTTCAGTGGTTAACCTAATTTGATTATCCAGCAGATGCTAGCATAACCAGAATAGTGAGCGGGGGAGTGGAGGG
>OMNV01001188.1:7944-18669 GCA_900303265.1 Brotula barbata | reverse complement strand
TGGATATCAGTTAGTCGAAACATTCCACAAAACACGAGCCGAACACCGATGAAACGAGCTCGGAAAGCCATGGCAGTGACAACATTTTGCAAGGCCCTGAATTTGAGTACAAAATGTGATGAAACCAGTGCCAGAGCGTATATTACAGGATGCAAAATCGGCGTGGGATGGACTTATGGTGCAGTTTTCTCCACAGTGGCAGTGACTCGGCGACCGCACACATGCCCACCCACGTGTCACCCTTACCTTCCCTGAGACCGTCACCTGTGCATAAAAATGTTGCATACAGACAAAGAGATGAGATGAGATGTCATAACAAGTCCCTCCAGGATTTACAGGAGTTTTTTTGGGGGGGGGATTGTTGCCATCAAAAATGATTGATTTTGCAGTGGATTTTCTCAAAAATTGCAATGTAATTTGCGGTAAAATTTGGGAAATTGGCAAAAACTGTAAGTCAAAGAAAAAATCTCTTCATGGTAACGTCCCTGCTATTTGGTAGCGCAGTTCTAATGTCGGGACCAAATTTCCCTTCGACCCACCTCGTGTTCTGATGAGAGGAGAGGTTGCAAACTGAGCTTTGCTAACTATAAATGAATTATTTTAAAACATCTTACAAACAGTTTTTTTGGATTAAACCATGTTGTATGCAGTGAAGATATTCTTTCATCAGAGAACAAATTTGTTCACAATATGGATCACCGTTATTGAAGAGAAAACGCCGGTGAGCCATAATAACATACAGTATGAACACCCGACTCTTTATTACTACAAAATTGCAAACATTGTGGAGTTTGGGATTATTTTTTAGTAATTTGATGCTTAGAAATTGGATAAATTTTGCGAAAATTGAAAATCCCTGCAAATATCACGGACTTTGCTTGATTTTGCATTAATTCTCGTTAATCACAAGATCGTAATTTCTTGCAGGGACTGTATAACCCACATGGAGGATCGGAGGATAGTGTGTAAAAGTGTCCACCGTGTGGACTTGTGCCCTCCTGTAGTCAAACAAGAACAGCTCAGGTGACTTACGTTATGCCTTTATTGACAATCGGTTCCAGCTGGCCTTAATGAAACAGCATGGATATTACGTATACTCCCACAAAGGCACTATAATATTAGTACAGGTTTGCCTTGTGACTTATTATTGTCTACTGTGTTGTCGTTTGCATCGATGTCCATTGGCGAGGTTCTTCCTTTAGCTTACCGTCACAATCTGATTCGTTTAAGAAAGGCTACCGACCAGCTTTGGTACAGTCAGTGATGATCGCTTCCCTCAAACATGCTGATAACTTTAAATTAGAGCCATATACATGTAAATATAGATTAGGAATCATTTCATTCAAGACATTATTGCGTATAGCAAAATTCCATGTACAGGACTTCACACCATGCATATCACTGATGATATAAGATATGTATCTATCACAGCATAAAATCCATAGAACAGATTCATGTATAGATAATACAAAACCTAATATAAAATATAAAAGCAAGACCATCTTAGAAATTGACTTATAAAAACAATACTCAAAAATGCTAATTATACAGAAGTAAAGTGCTTTGTTTTTCTTTATTCTGCGTGCGGTCGAGAGAGCAGCCCGGAGAGAGGATGCTAGCAAGCGTAGCTGATTAGCTGCTGTTAGTTAGCAGGAACTACTTTGTCATGACAGCATCATGGATGGAAGTAGCAACACACTAGGCAAAGTGTTAAAGGCCGTGTAAAGTTCATTAGAGATTTGTTTGGAGTACTGACGTTTGGAGTTTAGCGTGTCTAAGGTTTGACGTGGTTCTTAGCGCTTAGGGGCTCAAATCGTGGTTTGTGACGCACCTGGAGCCTTCTTTAGCATGACTGCTCCCTCTTGTACCAAATAAAAACACGCCTCAGAGGTTCTTCGGCTCCATCTTGAGTTCCTGAATTAGTAAGCTCCCTGGGGCTCCTTTCTCCGATCATTTACCAATTTTCCCAAGTTCCGACATCCAGGGGAGAGAGGCCGGACATCGGTACCTTCTCTACGTGCCCATCAGTGAGTGTAAGTTGTCTTGTGTGCTTGACTATAAACTTTCGCCTTCCGTGGCATCCAGGTGTGTTTGTTTTTTTAAAGTTTGGCGTGTAGAATTACGGAACCTACAAGCCACTTAGGCAGCTAGAATTTCAGGGCAACAGCCACAAAGTGACGTAAACATTAGCTTTGTTTCACTCGGGTACATCGCTAAGGTAAACTGAGACACGTCACAAAGAGACACAAAGAGAGAGAAGAGGGAGAAAGAGATAGAGAGAGCATTTTTAGGAAAGTTTTAAACCAAATTTTACCTAGTTGGTGTTTTTCTAATTGCTAAAATTTGCCTAGTTAAGACAAATTGGGGATTCATATTTATTATTGCTTTACACGGACTTTAATACTATATACTGTATACCGTACATAAAATATATATATAAGTAGCTTATTTTGTCAATGGATTTGATGTTTGTGGTGGAAATTAATCTAGCTTATATTTCCTGACAACCTTTTTTTTTTAATTTCAAAATACACAAACCCCTAATCCCAAGAACCTGAAGAATCCTGCACTGTCATGACTGACAGGACATCTCGAAACTCAGAAAAAAAAGTCAAAAAAAAAAAGTCTTGTGCTTTACTGTGGTGGATGTTAAGATGACTGGCACTTCCTGTTGATATGACTTCCTGTGACCGGTGATCCTGGGAGTTAGTTGGAGGTCAGCTGTAAAGGTTGGGAGGAGCTCCGCCCCCGTCAGAGGGAGCACGTTTAGGCAGAATGCAGGGAATAGAGCAAGGGTTCATGGGTAACGCGGGCTCTGGGGACTCCAGAGGCTGGATCGCTTTCTCTCACCTGTATTCCACAAAAGTACAGTCATCGTCTTTCATCGGCTGGAACTCTGGATCTGTGTGTGCATCCTCCTTCTCTTTCACTGGTGGGAAGAGATGAGGCCAAATATGACAACAAAGAAGAAACGGAATGGGTGTAAAGGTGTGTGTGTGCCTGTGTGTGTGTGCTCTACTCACCGGGATATTTTCCTCCTTTATTCCTCTGGATGAAGCAGATAATGAGGAGAATGAGGATGAGCAGTGCGATGGCGCACATGAGGCCAATGAACCATCCCTGAGTGGCGATGTCCACCTGTCTGCTGGCCACAGCTGACCAGAGGAGGGGAACGGTTAAACATTTACGACCGGATCGCCTCCGAAATGCATTGACAGATACAGAATTATGTGCTAAGCAAACACAGAGGATCGTTAAAACACTGTAACGGTGTCTTAGTATCTAGTCGTTAGAGGTTTCGTTGAGTTCATGAGTGGATCGTTGTTGCACTTTGTTACTCGGTGAAGCCTTCATGTTAGAGCAGTTAGAACTCTCCTACGGTACATTAAGCCAACTGTCCACGTTAGTACAAAGTCTAAGATGACAAGCAGTTTAGAAAGCCATTTTCCCCCGCCGCAATTATCTCACAAACACACACAGACTTTCACAGACACACACACACACACACGTTCACCGGGGATGAGATTAGGTTGAATTTTATAACACTAAAAAAACATGTCAATCTTCTATATGAGAATGATATCCACATATTCTTATCGCCAAATCTACAGCAGACTATGAAGTGAAGCTCCGGCCTGTTTTACAAATTTTCACAATCTTCGTTTACATCTGAACTATGTTATTATTAATATTTTGTTAGGCACTCACTTATCAGGTCTGTAGGCCTTTGAACAGACGCCTATGGATCCCTGCGCTCATACTTCAACAGCACGATAGTTAAGCACAAGAAAAGATAACCGTACCTTGTTCTCTTGCTCTAATGACAGAATAAATTTTCCATTGGTTTTATTTTTTCCTTAAATGGCCCTGCATGTATATTATATATTCAAATATGTGTATTTGCACAACATTCTGTAACTACCAAACTACCACAATTTAAAATACAAGCGTTTAAGGGTCATATGTCATAGGAAAAGACACCATCTAAACCAACAGCTAAAGTATTTGTATCCACATGTAAATACATATGTATATACAATGTATATAGTATATAAATGTATACAGTATATACTGTATATCTATATATAATATAGATATATATAATATAGAGTATCTTTAGAGGCTTTTTAACATGTTTAGCACAGGGATCCATAAGGGTCCAGTCAAAGGCCTATAGACCTGGTAGTTGACCACCTACTATCTCCAGAATACTCCAACTTACAATACACACCATTAGCTCCTTAACTTGGAAACAAATGAAAATCGTGGAAGTTTGTAAAATCACCGGATCGTCACTCAAACCACACAAACATGCACGCGACCACCCACTGCGTCTACGTCACTACTGAACACGACCACAACATGTCTACCTGGGTAGACTATCATCACATGAGGGCACAAAGTACAACACATTCTACACACAACAGGGCCAGGCCAGGCCAGGCCAGGCCAGGCCGAGGTGGAGGCGACCACCCAGGAACTGCCTCACCTGGGACCGTGACCAAAAGCTCCTCGGAGTGGTGGGGCGCCTGGTCGGAGCGACCTTTGGCCACCAATCGCACCCTATAGGAGAGGCCGGCCTTTAAACCCTTCAGCACATAGGTCTGAGAGCCGTTCACAAGCTCTTTTAGCCACTCCTCTTCACCTTCACCTGCAGGGGGGCGTTGACCAAAAAAAGGACTTTTGAGGGAGCGAACACAATTTGAAACGAGCCATGATGATGAGCTTATGCTATTACAATGTTATAATTACAATCTACGGCTATGTATAAACGTCTAAAAATGTTAACACTACAAATCAATTAAGGGAAATTCATTTCTAAGGATATTATCTAATTATGTAATACTGTGCGTCAAGCTGAGGATGACAAGAATGTCTGCTGGATGACCCTAATCTATAATTAAGATAATCCCTGTTGGAATTAATGAAACAGTAGGTGTGAGAGAATCACACTAAGACAGCAAAGTGATTTTCCTCCGCACTGCAGGTGGATAAAAACAACAGCGAGCAGTCGAATCAGAACAGGGAGGACGTTTGAGTAATAGGAATCAGTTTGAATAATATTTGTCTGCAGTTCCAGTGAGATTGTTGCGGGAAATAAGAGGCGACTCTGGTCAATAACAGACGGAATAATTATGAATCCAATCTCAGCCAGTCCAGTGTATCACATCTGGGAGCACGTTCGCCAGAGTGAGCATCAACGTGACTACAAATGTTTCTATTCACCTGCACGAGCCAGTAATCACGACGGCGTGTGAGGGCCACTATGGGTAAAAACAAAAATAAAAAACAAATTCTCTGAGATTAGAAAAAAATGTAAATTTGAGAGACTATCTCAGATGATCTATTAGACTATAAAGTCGCAAATTTGCAATATTGTCATTCATGCACACACACACGGGCACAGATCTCGCATTCACACATATATAATCTCTCACCTACATATGATCATGCGTACATACACAGGTTACACACACACATGTACTGTATAACCTCTTGCAAACACCACTTTGATACAAGGTTTTTCGGTTCTGTGTCCATGTGCTTTTAGTGGCGTGTGTGTGAATGACACGATTTTGATTCTCTCAAAATCTGCAACTATATAATCTCAGAGAATTTGTTTTTTTATTTTTATTTTTACCTATAGTGGCCCTAAAACTCCGTCGTAAATAAAGAAGTCACTTGCCGCCTGTGTTGTGTTGTTGTCTGAAGTAAAAGTGTAGGTTCTTACTGTTTTGGACTACGTATTCTACATAAACATCTTTCTCCGGGCCCCAGTATTCCCAACTGATCAGGGCCCCGTCCTCTCCCAGTGAGGAGCTAACGTTCCCAAAAGATGGAGCCACTGGCCTCGCTAGTGAGCACACAAGAGAAAACAAAGCCGTGAATCTTCTGCAGGTCATCAGATCATCCAATCCAGTCATCAAACTAATATTCACAATGTCCAGCAAACCAAAGCATAAACACATCTGATCAAATAATCAGATTATAATCAGATCTAGAGTGGACTAAGACTACAGCAGCGTCTGTACCATTGTGGTGCGGATGGCGTGGAGGCGACGGTGCAATGAGGTGGGGGGGTTGGGTGCTCCCTGTAAACAACATGGAGATGGTAAAGACCGCACCGCACGCAAACACAGTGAGACACACACACCCACACACACACACACACACGCACAAATACCAACCACAGACACTGAAGGAATTACACACAGCCAAGTGTCTTCATTAGCATGCCAAGCAAACCCTCGCCATGCAGGGCGGAAGCGTTGCACGCAGACAACCAGCAGGTGAGAAGGGTTCAAAGTGGCCGCAGGCGCAGCCAAAGACGTTTTATCGGGACATTCTGAAGCACGTGTCACTTTGCATCTTAATCTACAGAACGTCTCACGGCCCGGAACTCCATGCAGCGTGTCGGTTCGGCTGGAGCGAAGAGGAAATTGCTCTCTAGTTCTGGAACACATGCTTGTGGTGGGACGTACAGTATATGTTTTATAAAACATGCACAGTCTAGATACCAGCGCTACCTGTGCCCGGGTTTACGTCAAACGGTGGTATTAGAGCTTGTAGAGAAGAACAGGGCACAAAGGAAAGAACGGGAGAGGGGGCGTTAAGAGAGGACCCCTCTCCTGTGTCTGTGTGTTCATACAATCATGCTGTGTAAGACTCTACACCACACTGGTGTAACAACTTATGTAACAACGCAAGTAGATCACACTCATGTTCCACCAGCCATGAAAAGCTCGCTGTGTGTGCTGTCCGATATGTTCCGATGCTCAATGGAAACATTCAGTGCGCACATTTACGTGACCTTGACCTTGGGCCTCATCATCGTGTTCTTTATCACTACTGCACTGCGTCCTTCATTACTGCTACATTTTTTTAAATACTGCTGTATTCGCATTTTTTCATTTTATTACCACAGCATTTGCATTTTTAAAGTTTGTTTAGTTATTTACTTATTTACTATGTCATCTATTGGTCTCATCTTGCTATGTTTTTATTTTATTTTATTTTATTTTATTTTATTTTATTTTATTTATTTATTTATTTATTTATTTTATCATATCATATTATATTATCTCATCTCATCTCATAGCATTGTATAGTATTGTCTTGTATCATATAGTATCGTATAGAATTGCACTGTTTTGAATCTTATCGTCATTATTTGCAAAAATGTTTTTTTCTTACGTACCCTGGAAGTCGTCTTCATTAATCTAGCATGTTCTAAACAGAATTTAGAACAAAAGACAACACATTGCCTTTTTTACATCAGCGCTCTATTCATGGCATCGACTTGAAAATTTGGAGAGGATGCCATTCAAAGAGGGCATGAAGAAGAAAATAAAATCCCTCAGAAGTAGAGTTGAGAAAAAAATATGTGGCAAGTGTTGGCAGCGGTATTATAGAGAGAATCAGAATAGAATAGCACTTTATTGTCCCTCAAGGTGGAAATTTGTCTTTTGCCCTCCCAGCAGTTTGCTAAAATCTGTCATAAAACAGGGACAGGACACTGCCAAGGCCACAGAATTGGATGAGCGCATCCCAGCCATAATCAGGAGAATCTTCTTATCTTAATTCATTCATTCGGTGTTCATTCATTTTAATCCTTATCTCGTTTAAAAAGTCATTACTGACATCATTGTCACAGACGCCCTGCAGTACCTTCACGGACCACCGGTTGATGACTCCAGATCTAAACCGTCAATTTGATGTTATGCACGGACGATAAATGAGGCCCAACGTTCTGACTGACAGGAAACACACAGCAGAACACCATGCTTCACACGTTTCAGTGTTTGGAGGGATGTAAACCACGTGTACGAGCTATAGATAAGTGTTCTTAAACCTAAGTGGGGCTGTTTGTGTAAAATGGAACAGATCTCTCCCGTGCCGGGATCATTGGTTCTATTTGTGCTGTGTCCGTCTGTACGTCTGTGTATGATGACTTACCTTCGTCCACGATGGTGACGGCTTCCTGTGAAATGGCGGGGCCCGCTCCCCTGACTGTTATGGCATTCAAATAAAACTTGTAGCGTGTGCTGTACTTGAGGTTGAGCAAAGTGACGGAGGTCTCATTGGCGGGCAGGGCCAGCTCCTCCATGGGGCCCAGCTCATTGGTGTTATTGACTACATGGGTGGAGGATGGGTGGCAACAGAGTGATGGGAGAGGGTCAAAACAGGATGGACGTATAGGGGAAAAGGGTGAGGTGAGGTATGGAGTGAGATAGGAGCGTCAGTATGAGATGGGAGTGGAAACATGAGAGGTGTGGGGTTTGATGGACAGAGAGGAGAAGTGACAGAGTTTGATCTGTTAATGTGTGCCGATAGTTTAGGAGAAAAATATCTTGTTGGAAGTTTTACGTTTTAACCATTTTCCTAATTGTTATTTAATCACAAAATGACAGTCCATGACAATGGGAGAATTTAAACTCTACAAACTAAGGAGATGACAATGTTGTTACTGATTTAATGCTAAAGTGCTATGAGTCAGCTGCCCTCTGATGGCCGGAGCTCACCTGGCTGGTATTTGAGGGTGTAGCCTGTGATGCGTCCGTTCCGGTCATGGGGAGGAGTCCACTCCAGACTGAGAGAGTCCAGGTTTGGGTTGGAGACCAGGAGGGACGATGGAATCCCCGGCACTGCACGAAAGACGAGGAAATGATGATTTTACTGCGCTTAAAGATGTAAAAGTGTTAAACAAATGACCACAGGGTTTCATATTGTTATTAATAATTCAGGTTCATATCTGTTGATCAGGTTTACATATTACAAGGAATCCAGCTAAAAGATGCAAAATTAAAAATATTCCCACAAAATAACAATAACTAAATATTACCAACAGATCCAGCACTTTGTGAGCTCACAGACGGAATTAGGATGACAGAAATCAAGAGAACTGTATGTTTTGTTACTGGATTTCCTACAACATGACCCTCAAATTTGCAACTTTGACAATATATTATATTACTGTATAAAACAACAAAAAGCAAACAAAGTATCATCGTCTCTTTTGATGAACAAAGTGGTAATTTCACTCGAATAAAAAGCAAAAACATCAAGCGGCGACACCAAAGCGTGCTCCTTAACCCACCTCCCTCGGGGGTCTCAAACTGCTGGCTGGGACTGGCCGGGCCCTCCCCCTTGCCGTTATACACCTTGACGTTGAATGAATAGAGGCTGAAGGGGTGCAGGCCGGGCAGCATGCCGTGACTGTGGTTCCCGCTGAAGGTCAGGATCTGCTTCTCGGCGTGATGGGGGTTGTGTTTGTGAAGGCTGCGCTCTCTCCAGTAGTACACCTACAGGTAGAGTTAGGACCACGTCAGCGTTGAATAAATGCGTGTGCGCGCGCGTTCCGCTGCATCTGATGCGATGTAATTTACCTTATATCCTCGGAGATGTCCTCGAATGAATTTAGAGGGGACGGGGTCCCAGTGAACCTGTACCAGGGTGCTGTTTACCACCATGGCCTGGACGTTGGATGGAGCTGCCTCTGGTACTATCAGACAGATACAGTACAACAGGGAGCACCGTGAGTATTTACTGTATGATGTACGCACAGTACACGTGATGAAGGGACATCTGAAGTAACTCACAGTCCTCTCCTGAGTGGCCATGGACGATCGGAGGTTCAGGTCCAGCACCATAGTCGTTGACAGCCTGAACTTTGATCTCGTATGGAACGAAGGTGTGCGTTCCGGACACCACGAACTTGGAGACGTTGGCCACGGGCACTGCGGACCACTCTCCGTCCCCTGCCTTCTGCCTCCACATCACTTTGTAATAGAGTCCTGGACCATTAGACTGCAGGCCTGTCAGAGGCTGAAGCAGAAGGTTTTAATAAGGTCAATAAAACGTGGGTTGGATGATTCAAAACGAGAGAGAAGAGAGAACTAAAATCATCTACAAGCATTATCCCCGTCCCCGTACGAGAACATGGATGTCTGCAGTCATTACCTTCCACGAGATGACCAGGTTGTTGTGTTGCGTTCCAAATCCCTCTACGCCTTTCGGATTCTCGTCTGGAGCTGAAAAAGACAAATTGGGGTCTCATCCCGGTGCACTTCAAAGACCGACACGGATCAACGCGCTACAGAACCCGGCTTCTACCTGCGGCTTTGGTCTTGTACATTTTGGAGGGGAAGCTGGGGTGGCTGAAGCCCACGGCGTTGAGAGCGCGGACTCTGAAGGTGTAGTGGACGTAGGGGGAGAGCTTGAGATGAGCTGTCGTTTTGGTTCCAGGGACCTCGGTGAGATTATGCCAGTGGCCAGGGTGGTGGAGGGAGTCCTCGTACTGGATCAGAAAGTCTGGAATAAAAAGATGACACCGTGCAGTTATCTGGATAAGATCTGTACGCTGACATTTATCTTTATTAAAAATGCAAAGCGTGGATATGAACCATGATTGGAATAATAATTCATTAATCCCCACTACGACACTTTATAATAACCTGCTTTTTAATTGTATGATACCACTTATATAACGCAGAATTTATCACTTTTCACCTCTACAGAAATATGAGCGAGTTGGTACACAGATGAGCATCACTTAATCACATGACCTCACATCCCACTTCACCCATTGTTTGAAAATGTTTTAAGTCTTTCATGTCTTTCATGAGCACATCAAACACAGTTTAATCCCACATGAGCCCAGGAGTGGCCTGAGGTCCTGCGGTCGGCCCCTATTACAGATTCCAAAATCCAGATTAAAATCCAAGC
>OMNV01001187.1:30582-92124 GCA_900303265.1 Brotula barbata | reverse complement strand
AAGTCCTTCTCTGCTGGCCTAAACACTATCAGAAGCACTGACCTACATTTACAACCTAAATTCTAATATTTGTTCCATGAAATTGTATCAATTTATTCCCAACAGTCTATTCTCTTCATTTCGTAGCGTTTCTCTTCCTGCTCTGCTTCCAGTTCGTGTATGTGGATGTTAGATTTTTTTGTCCAATCAGATTTCAGCCTCTATGTGTTGCCATGTCAATCTAATCTGCCCAGGGCCTTCAGAATCAGTACTGTTGGCCCATGGAACTTCAACTATATTAGCAATGGGACTGATTCTTTAACCAATCAGATTTCTAATTCTCCTCTAAGGTCCATCTATCTGGCCCACAGTAACATCAGCATTTTTCCGTCCTCGGATTGGTCGGTCAGAGCAAAACATGTCTGTAGCGATCTGCACACATTTATACATTTGAGTTAGAATTTTTTATGGCCACAATTTCTGACGGAGGAGGAGAAATTGACTTGGTCTTGGACAAACTTAAAAATCCATTTTCAATGTGGACTTTTCCAGAAAAGCTTGACATGGTGAGGAGAGGTCGGCCAACCCCGATAATTGCGATGTGAGAGTGTTGGTATTAAGAGGTGGATTAAGTCGGGTAAGTCCCCACTGAAGGCCCAGGTACCAAATGCACGGCCCGCCACTGGGTTTGAGTGGTAATATCGCACAGCTGTCGTGGGTCTCATTTCTCTACTTTTATAGAGTCACAATTAACAATGACCATCCAGTACATTGGCATCACAACAAGTGTTAAAATAGATGACACTTGTTGATGTCTTCATAGGATGTTTGCGGTTATTATTAACATCACGGAGTGGGAACGTGTATTAACCTCTTAAACTGTCCATCTTAAACTCTAAACTAAAAACTAAAATTTTGTATTTATAAAACAATACCCAACACATGTAGAACATAGACAATTTTATCAATGAAGATAATTGGAATGAAAATGATAATGCAATCATTTAATTAAACTAGTTATCTGTGAATTTTTCTTAAAATCAGAGCTTCTCTACTAATTGTCAGACTTTTTGGTGCCTTTTCTTTATGGTATACCGGATTATTAATGGGTCACTAATGCTAAAACCAATTGCAATACAATACACCAGTGTTTAAGGGGTTAATTTGCATCCTATACCGAGCGCCGTTGTCTTCAACCATTGTGAAAACTATTAAGATAAGTAAAAATGTCACTTTTACCTGTATTCCTCTGGCAGTTAGATGGTCAAATAGAGCTTTCCTCATCAGCAAGCTGAAAAAAAAACAAAAAAAAAACACAATGACCAAATATTTCTAATGAAGCATTTCCAGAAAAGGCACCAATTTTCAAACACAACACTAAGAAATGAAAATCTCAAGTAGAATAAACTAATCAATAGCGTTAATGAAGAAAATACCACTCTTTACACGGCTAAAGAAAGATACAATTTAAGGATTTCTGATATTGTACTTACGTGTCTGCTAGCCAAGTGATGATTTTCTCACTCCTAGTCAGTCTGTCTGGATCCTTCAGTCTGCACAACCACACAGAAGAGTGAAACAAACCGACGTTTGTCAGTCACACATTCACGCTTCAGCGTTTGTTTCCTGTTTATATCTAGTTCATGTAGTTGTTTCAGTACCACACGTCTCAAAAACACATGGTAAACTGTTGCTCCTCTTTGTGAAGTCACTGATACATTGATTTATTAATACACCGACAATTTGTAATTACAATTATCAATAAGTTATATAAAATAAAATGTATATAAAAGTATGTAAAATGAATGAGGCTAGATTTACAAATTATACAGCACACATCAGCTGAAAAGAAATTAGGCAGGTTTTCTGGGGCCGTGAGACTCATCGCAGGAAATGGAACAAAACCATAAGCTCGAGTAGAAAGAAATGGAGAACGCTGGGAGAAAGTGTCCACATAAATGGTTAGGACAACACTTCATTACAAAATAACTGTGAACGCACAACAGATCGATGATATGTAACAGTGTCAGGGCATCTGAGGGAGATTTTTATCAACAGCAGAGCGATGAAGCTAATTGGCTAATCCTTAATGAATGTTGAGCATGCGTAATCCAGCATATGACCTTGATTCTTAAGATCCTTGAGCACACGCTCCCCAGACCGGTGTGTGAATGTTTCTGTTATTGAGCAGTGAGATTGCCTTTCAGCAGAGAAAATGGAACGAGACACAAAGGACATTGGACTGAGCCCATGAGCAGGAACTAAGAGAGTCGAACAAAGAGTACAAAGAGTACAAAGAGAACAGGTAGAGGTAGACGGGGCAGAGCTACGTCTTGGAAATGTTCAGTCTTCATTAAAGATGTACTGTGTATTAAATGAAAATACAATACGCCTTAAACACTAGCAAATGAACTGGTAATTGAGTCCACATTGGAATACACGGTTAAAGGTCATTTAAAGGACTTAGAGGTCAATTCAATGAGATTTTACTCATCAGTGTGCCATTATTAAGTAAACATCATAGAAAAGGCATTAAAATCATAAGATTTTCTCCTTGAAAAATGTCATAAAATTCACAATAGTTATTTTTCAAGCTATGATTTTTCTAATTTCCCTTAAAATTCTCTTTATTTTAGATGTATTGTGTAGAAATTTGTTATTTTTGGACACTCTGGGTATTCCATTGGAATTGAAAATCTGGAATTTATAATGACGCATCTATTTAAACCCCAGAGTTTAAGAGCGGAAAGAGAACAAAGTAAAACCTTGCGCATAATATAAAGCCCAGAAGGTTTCATCAAACAAAACCAGCTGTTCAACTAATCAGAGCGAAAACAGCTGTTGGCCACAAATTCAATAATTTGGATAGCTTTTATTTTATATGAAGAGGCAGCATAAAACAAACACACTATTTTGCCAACATGAGCTCTGATTCATGGAGAAAACAACAAATTAATCTTACACAGTATTTATTTAATAATGAATTATCACATATTACCCGTTTTTATCGTACGTGTGGTTAAGATATGGTCACTAAGATAAACATTTCCTAATCTTTTAGAATAAAATTGTAATCTCGCTTTTCGGGATAGGATGAACAGTCAAATGTTTGCTTTTACACGCAGTGTGTGGGGAGCGTTTGCAGCCTTTCTTCATATTTTCTTTCCTCTGTAACACAGACACTGAACTTTATCCCCCTGCTATCAAATCCTCTGTACCTGAACAACGATACTGAAAACCTCTGGAGGAGGGTAGACTTACTATTGTATCTTACTGACACACGAGAACTGTCAAGGGCTAGGATCTTTGTGACTTTTTGCAACATGTTGAACAACACTGTGTCACTCGGGGTGTAAGACATACACACCGATCACACCGACCTAACCATGTGCTCCAAAAACATGGAGATTTGGCCCTGTGTGTTTTGTTCGTTGTATGCTTACTTGGTGACTATGGAGGGCATGGGGATCTCCAGGAACTGCTCCTTGATGGGGATGAAGGGCAAAAGGCCTGTATAGAAGAGGCCTAGGAGCTGCAGCACTCTGGGGAAGCTGAACAGCACTGGGATTCGCGGGTTCTACAAAACACACACACACGCACACACACACAACCAGGATTTAGACTCAGCTCTTTCTCAGTGCAGCCACAGATGCTGATAAGCAATAAAATTGAAAATCACAGGCTTGGGATGACTTGTGTGTCTCTACATTACGAGACTTGGACCATTGTTCAGAGGGGAAATTGATTGGAGGATGAATAATGATTCCCTAGAACAGCAGCACCTCACCAACAAGACACCAACTCTAAGAAAAATCACAGGAAAACCACATACATGCTTGTGTGCTGCACTGGAATCGAGACGTTTACAGCAAGAGCACAGGGCTTTGACGTAGGGGAGCAGTCAGTCTGACGCTTCATCCAACAGTCACTGAATTTTCTATTCTATAATAGCTTGTAGATTATCAGCAGCAAGATACACATTGACTAACAGCTCTTCTAAATCAGGACGTTTCACTCTGCAGTACAGTGGAGAGGCTACAGACTGATAACACTGTTCTAACAGCCGACAAAGAGAAATTCTGTTAGCTTACTTGATTGGGTTAAATGGATGCCAAATGTCAGTTTGTCATATCAGTTTAGAAAATAGAGAAATTTATCTCACGGTGCAAAGTGACCCCTCCAAGTAAGCATGGAGTTTGGTATTCCAATCAAATGACTCTGTGGTGTTTCAGTGATTTGGGATGAATGTTTGTCATCATTTTTTTGGTGTTGTAAACGCGGAGCCTCTGTCTTGCTTTGTTATTCTTCTGTTTGCTTGGATTGAGTCGGCTACACGTGTAGTTGGAAGCGAATTAGGATATTATTATTTTTAAAAAAGATCTAGTTTTTAAGAATAATTAAACAATACTCAAGTTAATATTACTGTTCAAGATGATCATGAAGCTGAGATAACTGAGTGACTTGAATGGCCAAGAAGCTCCTCAGTATAATATTTATCAGTGTCTCATCAAACCCAGATTGTCCACCTTGTATTAACTCACCTCTCGGTAACACTTCCTGACTATCGGGTTGCTGGCGTTGCCCCAAACCGTCAGATGCTCTCTGTTATATTTAACCACCAGCTCAGAGACCTGCAAAGAGAAACATGTCGTCACTATGGCAACTAATGGACTCCGCATATGTGCATAATAATGTTAGATTATGTTAACTTGTGAGTTGATCATTCAAAGTCAATTGTACTATCGGTATGAAATCCATTAAAAAAATTACTGAAGGGCAAAAAATAAAAGGAACACCCCCGAGGCCCGCCACACACACACCTTTTTGATGAGTGCGTCGTTGTTGATCTTGATGTCAATGTTGACAGGGGTATTAGGAAAAGCATCGAAGACGTCACTGAGGAGAGGAATGCGTTTGTCTTCCCCGCCCTCGCAGAAACACTCTGCACAAACAAGGACAAGTCCAGTCAAAAGCCCCTTCACACACTCTGAACGATGATCGATGAGCGTATTGACAAACGCATTCATCATTCCAATACAGTCAAACGACCTTCTGAAAGTGATGTTAGAAACACCCATGACAAACATCGGTGTTAGTCTGAATTGAACTGAAGTGAATTGAATGCTGCTTTTCAGGTCCACTGTGACAGTGAGTGGACAAGCTAAATTAAAAAATAGTATATTACCATTATTAGTACATTATCATGTGCAATATTATGTTCTTACGTTACAACTTTTAACATTTTTGTATTATTATTATCATGTGCTATTTTAGGTCCAATATCACTGCCATATTACTTTTCATACTACTTCACTGCCAATACAAGTTATTTATTATACTTTCGTTATTTTTACCTTACTTTTACATTTAATTTATGTTACTCATACTGTTATTCTATTAGGCACTGTTGTTTGCATTTACTCCTTATACATTTTATATTTCACCCAACGTCTTAACTTATCGTATGATTATGTATGTTACTATTGAGAATATGGCATGTAAGTATGTTATTCTTATTACTATTTCATGCTGTGCTGCTCGTGTGCATGTGTGTAGTCGCTGCTCACCCCTCTGAAACGTGACACCCAGCTTGCAGAGGTACGGAGGGAGCTTCTGCAAAGACACACAGCAGGCAGAGGTTAATAAACAGGAAGCATCTCTGCAAAGCCACTGTGCACCGCAACGGCCTTCACCACCGAGTCCAGGGGCTGAGATTTACGACAGGACAGAGAGGGAAATGCAAGGACACAGGAGAATGAACAAAAACAGAAAGAAAAAAAAATCATCAGGTTCATCTTCAGTCCTGGTACCAAATCATTTACTAACACTGTTACATGTAAACACATGTTGGACCTTCAAAAACAAAAGAAAGAAGAAACAAAGGAAAGACCAGTACTTTACTGATGCCTGTAAGGAAATAAATTCTCTGCATTAAACCCATCCTAACTGTGAGGAGCAGCGGGCAGCACCCTCATGCACGTGCAAACACACACACTAGCCCCCAGAGACCAACGCCGACCTTCTACCTAGTGCCTTGGTCAAGGCATTAGACACTGAACACGGACTGTGAAAACATGGATGTTTATGTTGTTATGTACTGTAATGTCACGTACATTACAGACTCAAAAAAGGGGAAATATCTGAAGCTGAAAAGATGTTACAAGAGATTTCAGATAGTATGACTTTAACATTGTATGGGTATATGATGTGCCGAGCAGAAACTCACAGCATAGGCCATGTCCGAGATTTTGGCGTTGATGCCGGTGGACCTCTGCAGGTTGGCATCATGTGAAACCACCACCTGTCCATCCTTTGTCAGGTGGCAGTCCAACTCTAGCATGTCGGTGCCCAGGTCCACAGCACTGCACGAGCCAACACACAGCACACACACGCGTTAATGTAATCGTATTTAGCCTCTCATTTGCTATTTTCTGAAAATACTGCTTGTGTGTCCATGCAGGAAATGGTGAACCACAAACCAACACACTCCTGAGCTCATATGAGAGCACACGCACTGTCCACATCCACATGATCAATCAGCAGTTATGTTTTGTGCATGATGAAGATAAACTGCTTTGTCATAATGAGCGCGTTAATGACTCACTGCTTGAAAGCTGCCATTGTGTTTTCCAGGTTTTCACCTGCCCCTGAAATGCAAAAATACAGACTTTATTGTAAGAGTTCTGCTAATGATAGCAGTTTTCTTTACACTAATTTTACTAGAGGATTGTTTTGTAGACTGCAACGAGAGTCTAATATATACCAAATAATCAACAGTGAAAGTTCCCCTTGGGTCAGTCATGTCAAACACTGGGTTTTCTATTACATTCTAATGAAAAGCCCAAAGTTTCCAAAGAATATTAGGATGTATTCTGGGGAAATATGTATAACATCTACATCTGGATCTAGACTAAAGAGAATTTCAAGAAAAAAAAAGCTGCAACTTTATATATTCTATAGCAAGGTTCTTCTTTATTTGACCCAATTTTCATAGTTCTGTGCTGGGTATCTAATCCTGAGATAAAAAAAAGCCTTTCCTCAGCTGCACGTATTATTAATAGGTTATTAATACGAAAAGGCTCATTAAATTGATGCTAAATACACTCAATTACCAATTAATTTCCATCTATGCATTTAGCTGCCTGCTTGTCGGGACCAATTAGGAGTTCAGGAAACCCTCAATATGGACGAAGAGGGGATCGACCCTCGATCATTATATAAACAAACACACACACTCTCACCTCCTCGATGGGAAATGTGCTTGCTGAGGAAGGCCTCTCTTTTCCTCCGGTGCAGCAGGGACGGACACTTGAGCAGCAGGGCCGAGGTGAGCACGTAGCCCGTTACCGTGGACAGGACGTACACTGCGGCGCACATCTCCTGTCAGTCTGCACGGATATCAGAGATGACACACCCCAAATGAACATCTCTGAGTGAAAGGCGCTCTTTTCAATACGTCATAATTGTAGAATGACGCAACTTTGTCCCTACAATTATCAAACCAACGCCAATGCGTTGATGCATCGTGGTCTTTGGGAAGAGGTGCAAATGTGTGATCTGGTCCAGGTGCGTAAATGATATTCAAGACTTAACACGGACAGACCACAGAAACAGAATCTTCCTCTGTATTTGATTCATGGCTTAAAAATGCAAAATATGTAAGCATTCCAGTCAGAACATGACTACAGTGAGGTCTCACATTACACAGGGAGTCCACTGACTGCAAATACTCAGCAGGAAACAAAGGCAGAAAAACACAACAGAGCAGATGAATATATTTATACATAGGTTTATTTAAGGTTATTGTTTTGTCATTTCTGCTCTACTATGATAGGTACATGAGAGAGATGGGATGGAATACAGCAATGGAGCGAGGTTGGAATTGAACCAATGCCACTTGCAGTATGTGGCATACGCTCTACTAGGGTTCCCACATATATATTTTTTAATAATACACATTATGCAAATGTGTGTCATAGTAATTCGTAGATTATAACATCTCACAAAAATGAAAGATGAAATGAATGAATGAATGAATGAATGAAAAACAATGGTAATCTCAGTATGTACTCAAAATTGGTCTTAGGCCTATTTTACACTGGCAGATAATATGGACTTTGAATGATATTAAACAACGATCCATTGAATAAATTGTATAAAAGCACAAATATTTGAAGTGATTCCTTCAAATGTATTAAATTATTTAAGGATTTCAGTTATACATTATTTAGTCTTAAGAACACAAAGTGGGGAAGGTGTCGTGTGAATAACTGTGCTTATCTAATTATTATTGTTGAACTTATAAATTAATTTCACGTTCATTGTCCTATCCAGTGATGGGTGCATTTTACCATTTCAGTTTCGCTTCTAGTTTAGAAAAAGAGAAAATATAGATCAAAATCTAAGCATTGCTCGTCAACCTTCCACAACAGCGATAGCGACAACTGAGAATAACTCCCGCTATTCTCGGCGACAATAGCGGATATTTGCGTTAGCGAAATGATGCTAATGGTAGCTGAGATGGTGTTATGGACTAAAGAGCGACTACGGTCAACTGGTGCCTTCGGCTCGAATACGGCTGTTGTTCCCTGTAGTGACAGCAGACGTGTGAACGTGTTAGCTGCATAGTATATTTTGGGGACGTCCACCCGTAGTTTCAGGGCAAATGTGAATATGAACTAATCTTAGGTGGTCCAGGGACAACAACTCACAAGGATAGTTAATGATGCCCCTGTTTTCTGTCTCCCCTACAAGCATGGACTCACCAGATGACGGGGTCACAAATTAATCCATTCCACTAGTCCAATTTCGAAGACGTCATCTTACCTCGTTTCATTCAGTAGTTTAGTTTTAGATTTTGTCTTGAGCTACCCAGTCGGGTCCGGTATGCTGACTGTCCAAAGGTCAGATTGCATCGAAAATGATCGTAGGCGGTCCTGGTAAATCTGTGGCGAGTTAGGCATCGATCAACCGGTAAAATATTGCAGACCGGCTGTCTACAGCAGCTTCATCGGACCAATCCGCGTTGTATGCGGAAGTACACAAGCGTGCATGTGTTGTCATATTCCCCACCCGTATTCCGACAACAAAGATGTGATTAGTAAAACGTAATACCTAATGAGACTTTAAAGGGGGTTTACAACTATGACCTCAGGTCACGTAACGATGAATGGAATCTATTTACATATAATCGAATCCCTAAACATGTATCAGCTATAAACCCTTCCGAGTTATTCTGTACTGGCTCCTGACTTCTGAATTACCAACCTTGCCGTCGGTGGGAAGAATTAGCGCGCCATCCGGATTTCCAGAATAAGACTGAATGTTTCCACGTCAAGACATTTCAAATTTTGGGAGAGTATTGTTAATGAAGGTGTATCAAGATTTGTTTATCCTACTCTGTCACTTTTTGTTAATGATGAACCCTGTAAAGAAATTAATCATTCATTTGTCAATTTCTTATGGAAAAAATCCGGTTTTTTTTTACTTATATTATTAGTTTCAACTTCATTATCATCATTTGTCTTGGGTGGTCATGTAGGGGCTGCTCAAAATGCACTTCAAACCAATACTTATGAAGAAAAACCCTCTCTGCTTTTGCTAAGTTGCTACAAAGCCGTTTGATACCCATCACATGGACATCAGATGAAAGCTGTTTCAGTCCCAAATCCAATATCAAAGACGATTACTACAATTTCACGGTTTACTAGGAGCTATTTCCAAATGTGCCACTAGAGGGAGCAATACGCAAATCAACTGGAACGGTCATTGGCTGATTTATGTGATTTCTATCTGAGTTCTTTGATTTTTCTGAATAATGGGGTCTTATTTTCAAAATTAAATTGGATGAAAAGCTTACGATACGAACAAAAAGCCGACATATTTCTGCTGGCACAGCACAATCGTTTGTGTGTGAGAAAGAGAGAGAGAACCAGTTTAAGCCAGAAATAAACAATTTTAAAAAAGATGTTAATGTATTTTATGTCTTGGTAGAAATGACCGTATATATTTGTCTGTACAGGAAACTGTTGGATTTAATCAGCTGATCCATTTTGATGGCTATCCATGCAATATATGCCAAGAGGTGTTGTCAGACATCCAAGATGACTAAATGTCAGATAAATCAAGTGATAACCAAACATTTATACCTACATAAAAGATATGCAGACATGATATATTAAAAAGTACCCTTTTATCGCTTTAATCAGCTCTGTGAACGATAACACAAGAATGTGATAAGTAGTGTTCCCAGAGTTCAAGTCAATGTCTTGCACGCTTGTATGAATCAAAGTTCACTTTCTGCCATAAACCGCCTTTAGACATGGCTGATACACGCCCTAAAATGTAATGCTTCACCACAGCATAGACGGCTAATGTTTCCTCGGTGTTTCTTCCATTTAATTCTCAGCATACATAGAAGCAAAAGTAAGGAGTTCACAAAATGCCACAGGGTTTAACTGAAGTTCTACAGGAGTGGAAATGTCTGGAAGACGAATATCTAGTCATTCAGGTACGTTTTGAATACCGTGCAGGAATTTCAGCCATAGAAATGTCATTCATTTATACTGCTGAGTAAAAAATGAGGTAAAATACTAACCATTGTTTGACTTCAGGTCAGAGTATAATTTATAATGTGTGTTCTACACATTTTCAGTGCGATAATAATTGCATGCTTTTTATGCAGGAGACCCACAGAATGTATTTGGAGAAACTGAATGAAATTTCTAAACTTCAAAAAAGCTGCTCTTCCTCCATTTCACGTCAGCGCAGCAGACTGAAGGAGATGTCTGACCTAGTGAAGAGGTGGTTTAACCCACACACACACATACAGATCGATACATAACACACTAGCATACACACGGAGCTTTACACAGCTGTACAGGATGGAAGGCGGCTGGAATGATAATACCAAAATACAGCACAGTCTCACTCCTATACAGACACACTCATACACAATTAGAATTGGAATTAGAAACACAAATGTAATTTTGTGTGGATCTTGTGGTCATGACTCTAACTTATTTTTGTGCACTTTAATCATTCATCAGATGCAGCAAAGGACTATCAGTTGAAGATTCCACAACAATGGAAAAAATAGCAGAGAAAATCAAGACACGCCCAAATACGTTTGTCGAAATGGAAGCTTTCCTTCCCAGGAAGAATGGGTGACAACTTCTTTTTTTTTTTTTTTTTTTTTATCCACTAGAATTTTATATAATTCACTTGTTACATTGACATTCTGTGTTTTAAAACATTTTCTCAACAAAAACATTTCATATTTCAGGCTCTATCTCAGTCTGGTCCTGGGAAACGTTAACGTCACTCTTTTCAGCAAGCAGTCCAAGTAAGCACGATGAAAACCACTGAACAACCCCAAGTCAAGACACATTTGTTTTGTCAGTTTCCAATTCAGTGACCCTCAGAGATGATTAAATCACTGATTACAACAATCACTTAAGATTAATTATTCGTCTGACGCTGAGCTGAAGTAGTGGGGCCTGTGTTCCATGAGATTACATCCTGCCTATTGAATCTGCTAACTCCAGCAGCGTTTATTTATTCCTGCATTTGTTTCGTCTGTTCTCAGATTTGCTTACAAAGACGAATATGAGAAGTTCAAGTTGTACCTTACAATCATACTGCTGCTGTTGTCCTGCATTTGCTATTTCTTTGTCAGCTACAGGTACGAACAATCACTTGTTGCTGTTCATTTCTATACAAAGACACAATTTGTGTATCTGTCTCTTATCTTATCTTGTCTTATCTCTGATGATAGATTCCTTGATGCGATTCTCAATTTCCTGTTTGTGTGGTACTATTGTACATTAACTATAAGGGAAAGTATCCTCATCACCAACGGCTCCAGGTGATACAAAACTACAATAAATTACGATTAATAAACAATGGTACATTAACATACATTAAATGACTTCACATTAGTAACCCATTGATTGACTAAAAACGTAGAAATATCATAACAAATCACATTATCTCTAGAATTATGATTACAAAATTGTAACTTACTTTTTAATCTGTGGCATTTTCAAAAGCTCTTTATACAAGAAATAATAACAATAATACAATAATAAATCACAATAACAATGTACCATGTCCTGATGCGATAAAGTTGCCATGATATGATGGGACACTTTAAGATGTATTACCGTGTTTAAACAATGGCCCCTTACCGCAATAACAGGAACTGTCAAAAAGATTCATTTCTTTTAGTTTATCTTGGAGTGAGTTTAGCTAAATGTTACCAGAACTAGAGTTGAAGAGTCCTGATTTTCTGTACAATTTTAATGGACATTTGCCAGAAACAACTTTTGTTTTTTTTAAAGCCACAGTATAATGTAAAAAAACTCCCACAAATCTAATGATCTTTTAACTATGTCTTGATTTTAGAATCAAAGGCTGGTGGGTTTCCCATCACTACATCTCAGCCTTTCTGTCTGGTGTCATGCTGACATGGTAAGAAAAAAATAACATCCCCAGATATCCCAATAACGAGTACTGAAACACAATTTCCCTACATTGAAACATCCATTTACAGATCCATCTCTATTGGTGGCCACTGATTTGTTCTGCACATGTTTTTCATCTTGCTACAGAAAAAAAAAACATCGCCTAAAATGTTATACAGTTTATTTACAAATTCTCTCTGTTTCATACCTCAGGCCAGATGGGAGCCTGTACCAGACTTTCAGGAACCAGTTCCTTGCATATTCTTTGTATCAAAGTAAGTATTTCAACTGATTTTAGTTGAACTCAAGATTCAGCCATATGCCAAATAATACCAAAGCTCATCAGAATCAGCTTCTGACTGTATGTGTTGTCTGTAAATCCACAGGTTTTGTTCAGTTTCTGCAGTGTTATTATCAAAGCGGCTGTCTGTATAGACTACGTGCCCTGGGAGAAAGACACAACATGGATCTGACTGTGGGTGAGGGAGACAGTGTTCAAATTTTTCACAATAACAAATCCAAAACACAGTTGCATGCAACCCAAGCACTTGGCATATTTGAGAATTTTGTCAAAAATGTACACGTACACACATGGGAGGGTCTTGCTTTAACAGCTTGTCTGCATTCTGTTTTTAGCTGGATTTCAGTCTTGGATGTGGAAAGGGCTGACTTTTCTTTTGCCCTTCCTGTTTTTTGGACATGTAAGTATACCATGCATGTGTTGTGATTCACAACTGTGCATTTCACAACTGTGCACTCTCTTACAGATGGCTTAGCCAGCATTAATAAAATGTGTTCAGTCATGGTTTGCATTAGATGACACAGCCAAGTTAATAATATGCTGATACTACATATACTAGACTTACATTAATTACATTAATCATTACATTGATCACATGACAGCGTGATTAATTCTTCGACATATGTTTGAATAGATGAGTACAGTATCCACTATCTACACAAACCAAACACTAAATACTACATGTTTGTCTCCTAGTTCTGGCAGCTCTTCAATGGCATTTCTCTCTTCAAAATGTCTCAGCTCCCAAAATGTAAAGAATGGCAGGTCAGTGTACTCCCACCATGACCACATTTGGCACTTGCCGGTCCCTGATTTTCTGCATTACAGTTAAACATGTGTTTTTGCCTATCACGGCCATACAATGTTGCAATAATGCATATTCACATCACAAAAGGGCCAGTAAAGTAAGGTTAGATCAGTGTGCTAACCTTTTGTCAAAGATTTAGCTCAACTGATTGATTCACTATGTGCTGGATGATGCTAATAGAGTACTCCAATCCCTTCCAACATGTCAAGGGATCACACATAGTAAAAATCATTTATGTCTGTCATGCTTACACTAATTTTTTCTTCTCCCTTGTGATGCCAGGTCATGGTTTGTGGTCTCTGTTTCCTTATTCTGTTCTTGGGAAATTTCTTCACCACTGTTGCAGTGGTTCGTCAGAAGCTGAAGAGCATGAGTCAGAAACCAAAGACACAGTGACATATTTTAAAGACATCCACAAATAAAAATCCAGTGTCAGTAATAGCCCTAATCAGTAACCTCAAACCCTACCTTCTGTAGGCTGAATCCCAGTGTATTACATTATCACAATTGATTTTATGACAAAAAAACATTTAATGCTTAAACACTGGCAAATGACTTGGTAATTGAAAAATGACATGAATAACAGTTCAGACTTGTTTAAGGATTTTGATGTGTAAAATGGGTCTTTTCACACTAGTAACCCATAACGATGGTTGCATATACATTTCTGAAATGGTTATGATGAAAAAATGACAAACAAATCCTTCATAGTAATCCTTACTTCCTGGTAGTAATCCTTGTTATTCTATTTGTGTTGACCGTCGTTCATGCTGATTTCCCCAAAATTAATCCTGACATACTTGCTATCTTTGGAAAATATGGGCAATTCTTTACAATGTGAAATATATCCTCATGAGGATGGACCCATTGCTGATTACCTCAGGGTTCAAGGGCTTAATGCATATAGATGATCACCTTTACAAACAGGACTAGTCCCAAATAAAGACAACATTGTTCACCTTCTTTCAAAGACACTCATTGTGTTTCTCCAACACTCCTTTTTTGTCAATATATCCGTTTGTGTTTGTGCACGCCTGAATGAGTGTGAATGTAATTCTATCGCTCTATTGCTTATAAGACAAACAATTCAGGGTTTTTTGTAGAATTTGTGCCAATTTTAATGAACCTTCTCACCCTGGTAGCACGTTAATAATTGAACATGCCTACTAAAAAATAGTACAAAAAATATATAATATTTTAAGCGAGGTTATCATCAAAAAATCCTAAAATCCACTGCAGTACCCCTTCTTTTTTATTCTAGATATGGGTATCATTTTATGCAACTTAATCAAGAATATATCCTTGTAAATTTGGTATCTTGAAAATTTGCGCACTAAAATTTAAATGGACCACTTGGTGGGACCTCGGAGTAAAAATAATCCTCTCCTGAGATAAATGACACATACGATCATTTCATTTCATTTAGTTTAACAAAGGAACTAATGAAATGGTAAAAATATTTACTGAAATTTTCCAGTGTGCTTGGATTTCCTAACTAAGTTTCATTTAACATCCACCCTCAGACGAAATAAGGAATTGGGCAATCTACTAGTCCTTGTCACTGTAACATCCTCTCGATTGAAGTGGATACATAGTGGATAAACAGTGGATGATCGTGTCAAGGATTCACAGTCCATTCTGCTGACTAGATTACATAACCATGAACCTTGGAAAGCAAAACCTGAGCGGTGCGAGTAAAATGTGTTCCAACATGAGATGGTCCATCTGCAGACCAGTCCATGTGTATACGGACGCGCATTTTTTTAAATGAAAAAAGAAACTACTTTACATCATCATTTATACTCTAAGTTAATAAAATAAGAATTGTGTTTATAAATATACAGAGCAGTGGCTCGCTTATAAAGGAAATCGCTCAGTTTGGACGCATTAAAACTTGAAAATTAACGTCTCCCCCTCTCCGTGGCGCTCAGTTGGTTCGGTCCTACGTAGCGTAAAGTGTCCTTCCGCATTGCATGCAGTGCGTGTGTGCCTGACACGAACAAGTGAGGTGAGGTGAAGGTAAGCCTGCCACAAACTTTCAAAAATTCTTTTACTCAGAGTTGCGTTTTGGTGCTTTCTGCAGTATTCACGGGGAAGCCCTAACGTAACGCAAAGACGAAGACTGTTAAATTAGCTCACAACATTAGCCCTGACAAGCATTAGCCTGACAGAAATGCACATGCCGCTTGTTACCCGAACTTAAGCTAACTTATCCTCATCGGATCTGTTTTCTGTCTGGATTACATCGATAAGAATCGAAACATACCACATCTTATGTTACTTTTTTATTAAAATGTAATTCGGTCAATGTCATGTTTTCAATCAGTGTTGTCACAGTTCAGGGGATAGTCGGGGCCGCACTTTTCCATTTGCTTCTCTTTGAAATTTTACTCGTTTTATGACTAGAAGTGTTAGTTCTCTTATTTAGTTTCTGTAACCAGAAATTGTATGTCGACATAAAAATACAACCAAATCTGCCCTATAATCTCCTACACTCTTGAGATGTCCATCAATGAGTTCATCACGAACACTGGAATTTATATGAAATTGTAGTGAAAAAACCAAAGTGTCCAAAGAAAGCAAAGTATTAGGCTGCATTCTGTGTAAAGTGACCTAGAATAAAGAGAACTCTAAATTAAAATGCCATAGCTTGACATATAACATTGAAAATGTCTTCTACATTTAACCCAGGTTTCATGGTTCTGTGATGAGGATATAAATTGATACAGACCATAAAGTAGGACAATACAAAATGGACAAAAATATGTTTTTCACAGATAGGTAAAAAAAAATAGGGTTACAATAATTCATTTTAAGATTTAAAGCAGAGAATAATAAAGAGAAGAATACATTTTTAGATTTTTCTGCATAGTATACTCAATTATTTAACGTTTACAAATGTCAAAAGGTCTATTAAAGTTTAACCGAAATCTTTAAAATAACCCTGAACTTTGCCTTCAAATGTGCCAATTCATTGTATCAGTGTTTAAGGGGTTAAACCATTTAACCATGTGCACATAATAATGTAATTACAGACAGAGGCAGAAACAGATACTAAGTGTTATTCACAGTGCATTTGTTAATGCTGAAGTGGCAAATTGTTAGGTTGAACTCCAATAAACTGCTAACTTTGTCTGTGCCTGTGGTAATTCCTATTAAAACCACTTTCACTAGACCAAACTAGCAGCTGACTAGAGCCCTAACATATTTGGATCTATGTGGTTTGTGGTTGTATGGCTTTACACACCTAATCATTGAAATAAATTCCAACATCTGAAAAGAAGTACATGGAAAAACATATTCAAATTGATTGTGTGATTTTTGTAGTGGTTAACTGTGTTTTTGTGTTAGGTTACATGTCAGATTGCTTTTCCATATACTGTAACTACTCGCATACGCTTTCAGGAAGTTGTTATACTCTCAGCTCAGGCTCTTAATTTATCCTCCTGAGAGATTGTGGTTGATATTTGTCTTGGGATACCTTATGGCAACAACAGAAGACATTCAAATGGTGCAAGTGATGTAGTTTGTGCCCTGTTGTTTTCATGTGACTTGGACGTGATAGATAGATAGATAGAAACACTTAACTTTTGTGCATCGCATTGATATAATCATAGACATTAGGGCTCCTATAGCATCCCAGAATTGTGTTCCTGATGGTGTGTGACTGAGCCATGATATTTTCAGCAGCAGCAGTGAGCTTCGGAGAAAACGATTTGCCGTGGTATTGGACATTAACAAAGTCAGACATGGTATCTTTGACTTATCGGTTAGAAACCTTGCATCACAACACAAACAGTCCACTCTTAGTCAGTACAACATGAGCCTGCCTTGGGCATTAAAAATTAACCCTTTAGCTGCTGTGTTACAACCTTGAAATGCCACATTTAGTGGTTTTTAGTTGCGTGTCTTTATGAGAGAAGGTTGCTTACATTTTCTAGATTATTTTCATTTACTGAAAAATTGATGAATCATGGTTCATATATTTTGATCTGTATATTGCCGTCTGTAGTCGACACATCAGTGAGTCAGCAGTCCTGCGACAGATAGTGGATTGTTGCGTAATGTATTTCACCATGAAAACAGATGTCCCTCTGACTGTTCTTTAATTGTGGTCTGGCTACTTCAGATGATTAGAAGAAACCTGATCACCATGATAACTCTGAATAGAATTGAAACCTGAGAATGCAGGACACAAAGTTCTGCACCCTTCACTGCACAGTGAAGAGTTGTTACAGCATTCTTTTTTTTAAATGTGTGTGGATATGGTCTTCATGTGAAGGTGTCATAGCAACCTTGGACATGGTTAACAATTGATTGAATGATGTGCATACAGTATTAGTAGTATAATAATAGTATATTAGTATAGTATAGTATTCCAATTATTCAAAACATCATCTGTAACTAACTGAAAGTGGATGACCAGTTGTGTGTGTTGTCTAGCCCAATATCACATCCACATCAAAGGTCTTTACAGGCCCACACAACAACAGTTGCTGACCCAGCGCAATGCAAAGAAAGATAAGATAAGGTAACACTCTCGAAAAAAACCTTGAGATGAAGGAAAAAAGGAAGAAATCTTAGGAGAGCAAATTCAGACTTTCCCTCTCCTTGAATGGCCGGGTGTGAAATCGGAGCCACGTGTGAGAAGAATAAATTACACAGAAATTTAATAACAGTGTAGGAAAATAACACGGATACGCCCCCACAACACCTCTATTAGTCAGAAATTCTCAACGATACATCTCGTTATCAACAATGAAATTACAAGACAGGTTCTGAATTATTTCACGGGTGAGAGCCTAACTGGTTGATAAACTTGCAATATGTCAATATTCCTCTTAGATTGCACTATGTAAAGAGCGTGTCAACAGAGAATAAGATCAGCGGTTGCGCAGGAGAGTATTTTTACGTATTTTACATACCACTGGCAATATACAGATGCAAGTCATCATGCCGCAATACAATCAGTCATGTTACAAATTTGCATCATAAATAAACTGTTATTCTTGTGGACAATATAATATGACCCAAGTCTTGTAGTAGCGTTTAAGTGTTTGGAGCCAGGGGTTCAATAGTGCGTATACATGATGGTGTCACATAGATTGTACAGTGTTGCTAACGTTTCTTCGTGCTTTATAGCAGCTTAACCAATGTAAGGTCAAACTGCCAAAGCTTAAATGTTTTTTATACTTCAGTGGTCAAGACTATCGCCAGACTGTATCATGCATTTTGTATGCAAGGTAAAGTTAGACTAGATTTTCAAATAAATTATAGGCTATGTAAAATTAACAATATTAAAGTCTGCCATAGGCTTGTATACTTTTTATGTGGTAACTGTTCTAATGGTTGTCCTATTTCCCACCACAGAGTGAAAATATGGCAGACATGGAAACTGATGGCACCAACCACGCAGAGGAGGCGATTTTTAGTAACCTTGACCTCTTCCTCTTCACCCTGATTGTCGGCCTTGTCATTTATTGGTTTATGTCCCGTAAGAAACCTGAACCCATCCCTGATTTCAAGAAGCTCGACACGCCGTGAGTATTAATCAGTTTGTACTAAGTCTGTGTGATTTATGACATCATGCTTTTTTAACATGTAATTATCAGTTTCTTGTGGGCATTCTGTAACACGCAAAAACATGCAATACTGTATGCTGGGTTTTCTGTGTTTTTGAAGACATTTTTCCAAATAAAGTTTTGTGCTACACAGAGCGCTTTTGAAGTGAGTCGAAGTGGACGTGCCAGAGGAATGAAAGTGAATTTCAGAAACCCAGGCATATATCGACAGCTGCTGAAAGCTTTCTGTACAATCAATCAGTGGATATCTTTACCATTTGGCTTTACAGAACGTGACATTTATAAAAAAGATTACGCTAACGTATATTGTAAATCCTGTTTGCATTGGCAATACAGTTATCTCCAGCTGTCGCCATGTCTGTTTCTATCTAAAGTTGAGCGAGTTTTAATCAAGTATTTGTGAGTGAATTAGGGAATATGAGGTGTGTTTCCATCAATTGGTTTGGAGCGAATAAACTGGGCCATTCAAAGTGTAGTTTTGTCAGTGGTTGACATTGGCTATGTCTTATCCCAATAAATAGAGTAGAAGAAGTAGAGATTGGGAACTGGAAACAAATCGCCTTGGCCATCTACAAGATGAATGGAGAGAGGCCTTTGTTTCAATTGGGCTTTCGTAATTGTTGTAATTCTTCCTTCCTGTCAAATAGTACGTTTCGTGCTGTCCAGAGAGTAAGTCAAGGAAATGCAATGTTTCTAATGCACGCAGCAAGACTCATACGACAACGATGGGCGCCATAAACATGAGAAAGATAGATACTTTATCAATCTCGAAGGAGAGAGAGCGCACACGTGAATTCTGGGGGGTCATAGTGGACACATTTCACAGACGGCCTTTGGCTGCAACCTCTCAGATTGTCCATGCCCACTTTGTAATTGTTGTGACGTCGACCGCAGAAACAGCTGACCAGTCATTTGAGTTGAATATCATAACTCATTCGGCAAAGGCATTTTCACTACCCATTTTGTGCAGCAACTCTTTCACGATATTTCCGAAATCCACCTCAAGCAGCAGCAGCAGTAGTAGCACTTTTTTTTATTTAAAAAAAAAATTCTTTTGCCATTTCCATCAAGTTTTGCTAATGCCATACTTCAGAATGCACATAGAAGTACCATAATGGAGACAAGGCCACTATGGAGGATTCCTCTGGAGTAGTGAGAGATTATTGCTTGAATCAGTGTTGTTTTGACATTAGAAGAGATTTATTGGGTAGAATAGGAGTGATTTTAAAAAGCACAAGTTTTTGTAAATCCACTGATGCGTTCGCATGGAAACAGGGTGTACAACATATCAGCCCTTGAAGTAGGTGTGTGAAAGTGCACGGCTTCAGATTTGTGTAAATGTTTCACTTGGAGCGACCTCTGTTCTTCCTTTGTCTCTCTCTCTCTCTCTCTGTGTCCCTCTCTCACTCATGTTGACGCCTACAAGGCCTCCCTCCCCCGACTCCGCCTCTTACCATCACTTATTAGTTGAGTGATGGGGGTTTGGCTCGTCTTCAATGGACTGTAAATGCAATGCCCACATTGTAGTCCCTCCCCAACCACAATACGAATTGTTTGGTCGCCGGAATGATTCCACAGCCCGAGACGAGCCGTTCTCATTGTCTGGGGTTTTACATGGGTGTGTGAATGGAGACAGTGTGTGGAAGTTTGGAGGTTGAACTTGGTCTGTCCAAGGGAGATCCTGACCATGTGTGTGAAAACAGAAGTTTGGCTCGAGGGGAAAGACTCTGGGAGAACATGGTTTGCTCTGGGAAGATTATATATCTGTGGAGGGCGGGAATACAGAAAAGGAACATGGAATGACACAAGCTCGGAGCTGGACTCCCCTCCCCTCAATGGGAGCAGTGATTACCTAACTGTTATGAAGGGGGCGTAGTCTTCTATGTCTTTCCTGTGCTTTTGTTTTTGGCCCTGAACCCATTTTGAAAGTTCCCTGGAGAGCAAGCGAGGAAGGCGAGCCAAGCTTCTTTTGTGAGTCGCCTCCAAAGGTGGAAAGTTGAGTCAGGAGACAAGCACCCCTTTCTTTGCCCCGAGTTACTTTTTTTCCATTCTTCTCTCCCCGAGATCCAATTTTCTATGTGCGCGCTGAGCTGCCCTGCTATTGGAGTAGGACCATGTCACAAACGGAATCCTTTTATGATAAATGAAGTTGCCATAGTAATGACATTCCCCCCTCTCCTCCATTGGGATGGGGGTGGGGGGGGACACTTCAGAAAAAAACTGCCATTCATAGCTATTCCCCCTTCAATGGTCCACCGAGGAGTAGCTCTGATAACTTTCCAAGTTCTTAGAATGAATTGTCTAAACTTTTTCGTTCCTAACACCTTTCAGACTGGAGAGGAAAAGGGGCGGGAATGAGGAGGAAGGCATTTTCAGCTCGAGTGTTTCAGTGTGTGTATGAGTGAGTCAAAAGTGTGGGTCTGCAGCTGAGCTAGTTTTTATGGGAAAGTCTGTTTCCCACCATTGTGTCCTCAGTGGTTGCCAGACATTGACAGGGATTGCAGGCTGCTGCGTGTGTGTGTGTGTCTACGTACTTACGTGCGTGCGTGTGTGTTTGTTGTGGAGCGCTCTCTGTTAGCAGAACAGATCCTGCTGGTTTCAGAGAGGCGCAGGAAAAAGCAGAGTTCAGATCGTGTTGGAGGTGAAGTCGAGCAGATTTTAAAACCTTGGATTGCCGTGGTGCCTCTGTGGACTGGTTTTGATTCTTCATCCTGCGGTTGTGGAGTGTTGACGTCCTCCTTTTGATTTCAAGCGTGGCGGTCCTGGCTTGCCTAGCCAGTGGTGCTAGTGGCAGTGGTGAGCGACAGGGCTGTATGCCATGGGTTGTGTCTTCTCACTGCCAGAGGACAGAATAGATGCTTCTGAAAGGTCAGTCATGTCTTTGTTTTACTGCACTTTCAAAAGCATTACAACTGATTTTATTCTTTTTTATGATCCTTTTTTACCATTTCTTGTCAGCCAAGGGTAATCAAATTTAGTCTGACTTGCACTACAGTTAAAAGTATAAGTTTGTGTGACCTCTGTCAAACACGTTCTAAGCGCGATTACAAGATTCGGTCAATATAAAGTGCAGTTTTCTTGTTTCTCACGCTAGCAAAGTGGTTTAAAAGAAAACTTGAAATGTCATGACAATTATTGCATTTTGTTGTTCCCACATGTTCTTCAAGTGCAGTGCAGTGGTCATTTATTTGAAGAATAAACATGCCTGGTGTGAGCCTCTTTTTACACTGTGGTATAGATACCAGCTGTACGTTTGAATGAACCCCTGAATAAACTGTTGTTAGCCTCCTCCCATGGTGTTAAGTTTCTTTTTGATGGTTGGATGAACAGATTAGGGCTGCATAATTAATTGGATTAAAATCAAAATCACAATATCACACTGTCATTATGGAATCGTGAAAGGCAGCGATTTAATGAAATAATGTCTGGATGCACTGCATGTGCTAGAGAGGAGGTGTATTTTAAAATGTTAAAAGGATCTGATTAGGAATATACAAAAATGCCTTTTGTCAATTTTAAAATTTTGACGTTAAATAAACTCTTTGGTTCAGAATGATTGCAATGTGAAATTTTGTCAAAAATGTGGCACCCTATTACAAATTGACAATTTAACCAGGTAAATCTCATACACATTTTAATGTTTTTTTTTTTACTTAAGAATACAGTATTCACATCGCAAAGGTTGCTGTATCATTGTTCCATTTCCTAGTGGCTTAGGTTAAGTTAATAACAGGGAAAATAAATACTGTTCAGTCCATGCTATTGGAGAGTCTCATGTGTGCATGAGAATATAACAGGTTTGCATTTAGAACTGCTTCTAGAGTCTTCAGTTTCTGGAGAGTGTTACGTGTTGACATTATCAGTACTTGTTGTCAGTGCCTGCAAATGTTAAACAATGACATAACGCCAGGAAGCTGTTTGAGTCTGTGGGACTCAAGCCATGGCAAGAAGGAGATTATGTGTTTTGAAGTGTCAGCATATTACTAGACTGCAGGAAAAATGCAATATTTGCAAAATGGTAACGTCAAGCGGTGCTGCTTAGATATTAGTTGGCAATATATGGCTCTAGTTTACAGAGCTGCCATGTTTTTATAGCTTATAGGTCTGTGCTGCATCCAGTGGGCTAGTGGCAAATGCATCTATGACTTCAATGTGAAACATAAGCATTGAAATCTAATTTTTATTGATTTTAAGGATGATCCCTCTGTATCTATTTTTGATTACTTTAATTAACCTCAGGCTGTAACTATGAGTTCCATTGCAAGTAAGTTTTTGTCAGCTGTGACAGTGGTTTAAGGTTTTGATTATGTTTTCTTTTTAGATTTTTAAATTTTGCAGTTTCTTGAATATCCTACACTGCATTCTTTTCGTGATGACTGGCCAAAGAATTGATAAAGTCTGTGGATGAACTGATAATGCTAACGTGGATTAATAAAATCCTTCCATTGCCCATCCCTGAACCTTGTAAAAGGGTTGTATGTTTAATTTTACACATGCTCAGAGAACATCAATTGCACGCATTTGTAGTTTACTATAACCAGAGTCTGCACAGATGTTGTACCCTGCAACCTGTCTGCTTCTAATGATGCAAACAGAATCAGTCAAAATAAGCGGAGTGAGTGTGGGCCCAGCAGGCAGACAATCTTAGCTGATAACAGCCCAGGCTCAGCCTGTTAAGCCTGTTAAGCATGAGCCTGGGGGCACTTTCATTAGGAATTTACATTGCTGTTCTCAGAGTGTACTGTATGGCTCACATGCCTGCTCTCACATGCTGCTTGTGGTCTCTGTATCTCTCAGGCACACGGACAGAACTGGATCAGATGTTTATGTTCCTAAATGTCTTCAGACTTCATTTGAGCACGTGCTAATCCTTGACTCAAACGATGCTGATTTGGAATTGGGTATAAAATGGGAAATTCAGTCTTATCCAGTCAACAAAGAAAGAGGACGCGATCATATATTGCTGTGTGTTTCCCTCTGCATGCTGTTTCTGCTTAGCTTCATCTGTAGCCTTTTTCAGAATTGCAGCTGTCCACTCAGTCCTTTGATGCTCAACCAAGCGGCATTGCCTTTTATTTTGTGTGATAATAGATGTTGTGTCCTCCGTCTTTGTTTCATAACATTATCTAAGGTTTGCAAATGTTGTTTTGATCTGTCCTCATCCATTAATTACATCCTTGAAGCCTTTAAATTTCCCAGTATGTAATGATATAAGATATCGTCCAACCTTTCTCTGTTTTATCATATAAATGTGCATTCTTTGTACGGCTGTCATAAAGTGTTCACTATGTGTTTTGTAAATAAGCATATTCCATTCATTACATTCACTTTCTTTCTACACTAACAGATGACCAATGAAACTGTAAGTCATCATCGTGTCTTAAAGTGACAGAAACATGTCCACATTAAATTGCCCAATTTATGATGATTTTATTAAAATTGTTACTTGTTGGGATTGGGACTTTGATGATGACATTGTCTTGCTTTTTGAACCATATGTACGTAAAGTACAAGTTATAAATTTGTCATTTGTTTGTCATTTTATGAGAAGCCAAGTACTTTTTTTGACCTGTCGATTAATGCATTGTAGTCATCACTCACGGGCAAGAACTTGTATTTTTAATCTTGCACTTGTGATAAAGGTCAAACGCTTAGAGACTAATATGTATGTTTCCTTTCAGAGCCCCCACTATAAGAGAGACAAGTTTCATTGAAAAAATGAAGAAAACAGTGAGTGACAGTGTGTTTTTATTTTAAATGATTGTTTCAACTGTAGACACGTGCTCCTTTAAGTTGTTTTCCCTCAAATTCTTTTTTTTATCATAAGTATTGTCACTATGTGTTGGTTTTGACTTGCTCATTGGCTTTATGTTAGCTCAGAGACTTAAACTTGAAACTTAACAGTCACTGCTAAATGTCTTTTTTAGAGAGTTTTTTCTCTGTGGCTTAAGAATGTTATAACTATAAAACTTGGTGCAAATGTGGCTGTACAGTATGTCTGTTTTGACTTTCAAGCCGGTCTTCAAAAATGACTCCAACTAAAAGACGTGTTTGTGCTTACACTATTTTATTTAGTACCTGTTGTTTTGAATGTCTTTTTCCATAAATGCATATACAGATGTTTGTAGTCAATGAGACCAAAAAACACGTAAAACTTGTCTCTCAGCACTATTAGCGGGGTGGTAACGGGGAAATATCAGCTCATCACAGATACAAATTATAATGTATTGTCAATGTAATGGTGTCGTTTGGAATTGTTGTTTACACATTCTAAAGCCCATCCATCCATGTCTTTCTGCTACGATTTAAAACCAGGGCAAGAACATCATTGTGTTCTACGGCTCCCAGACGGGCACGGCGGAGGAATTTGCCAATAGGCTGTCCAAAGACGCTCAGCGCTATGGCATGAAAGGAATGGCGGCTGACCCAGAGGAGTATGACATGGTAATGTGCAACAATAGAACAACATACAAACCGCACATTTAAAATGAAGCGAGGTTCCTCTCAATCAACAAAACAATACTTTCATCATTGAAGAAATGTCCAATGCAATGCCCGAGTCTGACATAGCAAAGCTGGCATTTTAGTGATTTGTGATAGCCAGAGCTGCACATAAGCAGTACACAGATACACACGTGCACCTTCAAACAGAAAATGCAACTGTCCACTCACACTCAAACTCTTTGTCATTCTGGGGCTTAGGGGTAAAAAAACCCCTCATTCCTACCACCATAGAGATCTCGGTTCACTTCCCGCTAGCCTTAGCTCCAGCTAGGTCGCCCATTCCTTTGTGCAATAGAGAACTGGAGCAGCGATGGTTACAAGGCCACTATCGTGACCAGAGAATAGATCTGTGCTCTCAACTGCATGCATGAAATTGGCAAATTGCCCCACTCTGGATGTACGACTCCAAACTGCAAGGCACAGTCAAGTTAATGCACTCCCAAAGAGGGCAGTCCTACTTTTCTTTCACCTTAGCCTTTCTTGCAGCAGTGGCTGCATGAATTCCCTGATATTGTCCGTGTCCGTGTCCTTGTAGTGACTTAACAGGGATCTAGTCTTTGTCGCTGCACCACCTACTCTTACTGGTTGGGGCGTTAGCATTCAGGGGAGTAGCATGATGCACGGTTTGTCTGGTGTGGCAGTAGCACCAGTAGTTGTTGTAAACTCAATAGCAGTATCCTAAAGGTACCATGTCTAAGTTAAAGTTGCATTTGTTTTTCATTGCTGTACAATCTTTGTCTTTGCTCATTGTTTTTATGCTGTTGTCCAAATGTCCAGGGTGAACTGTCCCGTCTGTCTGAGATTAAAAACTCCCTGGCCATATTTTGCATGGCCACCTATGGCGAAGGAGACCCCACAGATAATGCTCAGGACATGTACGACTGGCTGCAGGAAAATGATGATGAAGACCTGTCTGGATTAAACTACACAGTGAGTTTTTCTCTTCAACTTGTTCAGCACCTGGTATTGGTAATTGAATCCACTTAACCATTTAGGTTTGTTTAAATGACTTTGAATACATGCATTGATAATACATTAATGACTGAGTAGAAAGGGCATTTAAAAAGGAAGATTAGTCGTTATGATTAAAAAAAAAATATCCTAAAACAAAACTCTTTCTTCTACATATGTTGGGTATCATTTTATTGAGATTTCTCAAAAAGGCACCTTGATATATTTGCTTTCTTTGAGATTTTTGACTTTTAAATTCATAAATTTGGAAATTAAATTGAATGGTTTTTACTTCAGTGATTAAGAGGTTAAAAAAAGAGGACAGCGCCGTCTGTATTATGTTGTGTATGTCACTCAACTTGTGCTTTCAATCTGACTAGCAGGACTGGAAAGCTTTATTGGCAGTGATCCTGTTCACTTTATTGTTTTTACTTTGCGCTCTTTTCAGCGATAGTACTGTAAAAATGATTTTCCCTCCACATTTTCTGAAGGTAAAGTTACATGGAAGTGGAAATATGAATGGCAGCTGGATCACAGACTGGATTTGAATTTATCCAGCAATGGATGTAACAGCTACGTGTGTCGTTGCGTTTTTCCTGCACTTGTGTTTATTTTACGAGTTAGACCATGTTAGTTTGTGTGTGTTTAGACATTCAGAGGGCATTTGAGTTGCCCAAGTATTTGCATTCATGATGAAAGAAAAGCCTTTGTCTGTGATGGTGTTTAGTCTGAGAGTGCTCTTGTTTGTCATTGTTCTAGTGCCGCTTCAATTGAGTAAAGGATTGGACAGCCAGATACTTTGGCCACATTTTTCCTTCTGTATGGTTGTATTCGAGTGACTAGGTAATTTGGTCACAAAGGGGTTTTTATTTTTTTAATTTGTCCTGAAGTTATTTGTAAGACGATGTTCAATGGAGCACCAGCGGTACAACCATTTATCTGCCAAAACTAACTGAGCAAAGTTCACCCTCAAATTGTAAAAAGCTTTTTATCCAAAGCGCTGTACAATGGTTGCCTCACATTCACCCATTCATTCAAACATTCACACACCGATGTAACCATGCAAGGCCCACTTGCTTGTCGGGGGCAATTCGGGGTTAGGGTCTTGCTCAGGGACCTTCGACATGGACGGGTGGGGATCGAACCGGCAACCCTTCGATCACTAGGCAACCACCTAAGCCATGCCGCCCTAAATTGTGAAGAAGTCACACTTCTCCTTTGAACTGTTTCAATAGAGAGATCAAATCATGGGCACAATTATCATTTGACAATATGTCGCATGATCTTTTTAGCGATTTGAAACATAACCACACTAACCTTAGGCCGGAGTCTAATCAAATCATTCACTTAGATTCCAGCCTAAGGTTAGTTTGGTTATCTTTGGCATACATGGGACTCGTTAAAATGTGTTGCCCCCAAAGTGAAGCTGGCTAATGATTTGTCCATGTCCTTGTCTGTCTGCAGGTATTTGCTTTGGGCAACAAGACTTATGAACACTACAATGCAATGGGTAAATATGTGGACAAACGGCTGGAGGAACTAGGGGCACAACGCATCTTTGATCTTGGTTTGGGAGATGATGATGGCAAGTAAGTGACATATTTTGCCTTCGAGCCAACAAGAATATGTCATATTTTTCCCAGAGCATACAGGCGGGGCTGCAGCTCAAAATCCATCATGTAGATGCAAATGAAATGTCCTCTGTACATGTGACATGCAGCCTGAACAGGATAACATTCTGTTTGTGCCCTGTCAGTGAGAAGCATGGGTGCTTTCTATTGTGTCTGTTTTAGACTGTGCTGGGGTTTTAATATTCACTCTCCTTAAACAGTCACAATGATGTGGGTGACGTGCCCTGTGTGCACAACAAAAATCTAAATTTAATGGGCAACCATGACGGTTACTAAACTATTCATACTGCGTAATCCTCCGAAGAACCATGTCTATTTCAGACACAAAGGTGACTGAAAATGTAAACTAAAATTTTGAAATCAACTGTATGCTGTTTGCCGAAACGATTATTGTAGTCTACATGGGCCACCATGAGCAGGGGTATTTGATCAGTTATGGTTAGCTTGTGTTTTTAAAAATATTAGAAAATAAGTCACGCGGTTTCAATTGAAGCCAAATTTAAAAATGAGTAAAATCAAAGTTTTCTCTCCTCTGACTGGCCTGTTGGTGTTTTTTAGTCTGGAAGAGGACTTTGTTTCCTGGAGAGAACAGTTCTGGCCGGCTGTCTGCGAGCACTTTGGAGTTGAAGCTTTAGGAGATGAATCCAGGTTTGTTCATAGACAATTCACAACTTTTATTCTTGGAATCTGTTATGATTATACCATCTAACTGAACCATAATTGCCCTTAAGTCTTGCTTAATGTAGGTATCTCAAAAGCAGTGGTTCTTAATCTTTTCCTGCTCCACCCCACAGCTACCATACGCAGTAAAAAAAACACAAAAAACACAAAGTGAATCTCTACATTAATTAATTAATTATATCAAAACGCCATTGTTTTTGTGCATTCAAAATCATGACAGGAATGATTTTTCTAGGTGAAGTTTTCTAGGTGTGGATCTACCCAATCCTAAAAATACAGAAAGCAGCCACATCACTCTTGTCTGCATGTTTTTCTCTTTGTATAAAAGGTATGAAAACTGTAACTGCAGAATATTTTTGTTTCACACACAGCATACGACAGTATGAGTTGAAGGAGCACCCTGACATTAATATGAACAAAGTGTACACAGGAGAAATTGGCCGTCTGCAGAGTTTTGAAGTACAAAAGCCGTAAGTACAGTACTGTCTGCTCAGTTATTGTTCACATTTCACCTCATTTGTAACCAAATGCCAAGTTTACTAAACATCACTGTGGAAAAATGATGCCACCTAGCGGAGATAGGAAGCTCAACTGGCAGCCTTTTTAAGACTGATCTTCTTACAGGCCTTATGATTCAAAAAATCCTTTCCTGGCTCCAGTCACTGTCAACCGGAAACTCAACAAAGGAGGGGATAGACATCTTATGCACCTTGAACTCGACATAAGTGGCTCCAAGATCAGGTTAGTCTGATTTTATGTATCAGTTTAATGGCTCGTTGATGCCCATATCTTTATCAATACTGTTCCAAGTCTAAATGTGTTTTACTTTCTATAATATCAGATATGAGTCAGGCGACCATGTTGCAGTTTTCCCCACAAATGACTCTGCGTTGGTGAACAAGCTGGGACAAGTCCTTGGCTTGGACCTTGATGTGGTTATCTCTCTCAACAACCTTGATGGTATGGCAATGAATGCTCAAAGAACCTTGATGTCATTAACTCATCCCTCAAATCCTCTCAAAGCAGCTTCCTGTATGTTGACTGTTGCACAATCAGCTCCTTTCTTGCAAACGGGAACTTCTTATATTACTTTAAGTATGTTACTGCTGCAATATGGGAGTTCATCAAGGTCATTGTGTATACTTTTAAGTTATAAATGTGTGTGTGTGTGTGTATACACACACGTGTTAGTTTTTTTTTTAAATTGTTGCATCAGTAGTTTATAGATGATGTTGCTGAATATTGGCTGTAATTGCTGATCAGTTCCGTTGTCATTAGCTTATAGTTCAGCTTTTTAGGGGACCAATAACCCATCTAGATTCATCCACAGTCCACTGCAACCTCTGATTTACATTTGATTTACTATTTTTAAATAATTTCATGTGAGAGCTGGTTTTTAACTGAATGAATATTCATGGGAGATGATGGCTGACACTGGAAACCTTTTGTTTTTCAGAGGAGTCCAACAAGAAACACCCTTTCCCATGCCCCACCACATACCGCACGGCCCTGACACACTATCTGGACATCACACATCCTCCTCGCACCAACGTCCTCTATGAGCTGGCTCAGTATGCCTCGGACCCCAAGGACCAAGAAAATATGCGCAAGATGGCATCCTCGTCCCCTGAGGGCAAGGTATGTAACGGCTCTTTGACAGTCCTCACCACACACAGATAGCAAAGTTTCAGCGTGTCTTTCTACTTATGATAGCCCAGGTACCAATATATGCAGGACAGCAGATAAATGTGGATTCTTTTGGAGTAACAGTCTACCTTCTACCAAAATAGCGCTGAATTAGATTGCCTGGCTGATTCACGTCTATGTTATACACTTTCACCAAATGGTTTTTTGAGCTTAGTCTGTGCTTTTTTGGTCACCCTTTGACAGGCCCTGTACCAGAGTTGGGTTTTGGATGCCAGTAGAAACATCCTGGCCGTCCTGGAGGATATGCCTTCTTTGAGGCCTCCCATTGACCACCTGTGTGAGCTGCTGCCTCGTCTCCAGGCTCGCTATTACTCCATCGCCTCCTCCTCTAAGGTAATTATTGAAGTCATCATAGAATGGTAGTCAAAATATCAAGATGAAAGTTATATATTCCATTTGATTCACAAAGTTATTATTGGTTATAGCATCTGCATTTGCCAGGGGGTGGCAATAGAACGTTTCTGTTGCTCCATCAGTGTGTTGGTCTGTCAGACCTGCACTTGGTTCCAGAGGGAACTTTGGATATATTTCTATAAAATGTGCTTCACACATCAGTGTACCCCACAGGATCATTCCAAAGTAGTGATCTAAGGACCTGCCACCTTATGTCACCCATAGTTCAAAATTTGATAAGAAAATACCTTTACAAAACTTAACTCTCAGATGGAACAGCACTGGGCTGTGTAATATTCAATGTCCACAATGTTAGTAAAGCCTGTTTTTCTATTTTATAGGTTCACCCCAACAGCATACACATCTGTGCCGTGGTGGTGGAGTACGAGACAAAGACCGGTCGCATCAACAAGGGAGTCGCCACAAACTGGCTCAAGAATAAACTGGTCACTGATAATGGCCACAAGTCCACTGTTCCCATGTACATCCGCAAGTCTCAATTCCGCTTGCCCTTCAAGGCCACCAACCCAGTGATCATGATTGGCCCTGGGACAGGAATCGCTCCATTTATGGGCTTCATCCAGGAGAGAGGCTGGCTCAAAGAGCAAGGTGTCTGAGCAGAACGTTGTCCGTGTGTGGCTTGTCTAGCTTTTGTGACCTTTACACAACTACAATCATGCTTTATTCCTGTGGGCAGGTGGAGTCATATTAATGATCAATTGCTAATGAGCTCATTGCAACAATCTCAGATCATTGATTGATCATTGGAAATTGATGATATAGGTGCAGAGTATGCAATTGGTAAAGTGGTATATGTTATCAAAGTTCATTAATGAACATGTGATTGTTTTCACCTGTCAATTCAAGTTCAATAATATTTTCTAAGATAGTCAGTAGCCTCTGGATGCAATAATCAGTACCATACTGTTGTTAACTATTTTTTTTCTCCCTTTTTATGGTGGTCTTCCTGTTCAGGAAAGGAGGTTGGGGAGACAGTGATGTTTTTTGGCTGCAGACACAAGAGTGAGGATTATCTTTACCAGGAGGAGCTGGAGGAGGCAGAGAAGAACAGAGTTTTAACACAGCTTTATGTAGCCTTCTCCAGAGACCAGGAACACAAGGTAAGGTTATGCTTAAGTATGCTTGTTTCTCTTACAGTAAAAACCACACACTGTTTTGGCCAAATATTGCATCTTAAAGATACCATCTTCTTATCTTCTTGCAAGGGATTTTATTAGACTCGGGGTCATTATTTAGTTTGCAAACTGTATGTAATAACAATCATATTGGTTGATTCTTTCAAGATGATGAACAGTTTTTGTTATTAATCAATGAGGATGTAAATAAAACTACAGTTGTTACTGAAAATAGTAATCAAACACCCCTTACATATTATTAAATTTGAATAATACTAAGTTCTATCAATTGATTAAGTGCAGTTTAAAACCTTGTTTGTTGTTTCATTTATTCAAAATGAAGGTGTACGTGCAGCACCTGCTGAAGACGAAGAAGGATGAATTGTGGAAACTCATTCATTCTGACAATGCTCATATCTACATCTGCGGGTAATGAACTAAACAATTTAATAAAAACAATTCTCTCGTAATAGTTTGGCGCCCCCTGGTGGGGAAATGAGAAATTGTTTGCCCAAATCCACCATATGCTGTGAACATGATGTAAACAATCTACATAACGAGATGGATAGAAATGTATAAAAAAGAAGAAAAGGCTAGCAACACAAAAAAGACCAAATGCTTAAACTTCTGCTTTTTCCTGTTTTAGGGATGCAAGGAACATGGCCAAGGATGTGCAGACGGCCTTCTATGAGATAGCTGAAGAAAAAGGAGGCATGGCGCGCACTGAGGCCACAGATTACATCAAGAAACTAATGACCAAGGGACGATATTCACAGGATGTCTGGAGTTAAAGAATCTCACCCCCAGCTTCACCTTTTCAAGATTTTATTGTTCTTGTCTATGTTTTATCAGGACTGGATCTTAAAGCATTAAACATTTTTTTAATACTCCACCTCTTTGTAGAACTACAGGAAGCAGAAGATCATGAGGCTTTGGTTTCTGCTAAACCCTACCTCAGCAGGTTCTCTTGATGAACACAGTAGCAATTTAAAGCGATGTGTCTCAAACTATGTATGCTGTGTATCTGGACCACTAGACCATCTCTTCTGGGGTTCGAGTACCACTATCATCTTTAAAAGAGCCTCATTTCCAAGCCAAACAGTGCATCTGGCCAGTAAAGTGTAGGAATGAATCACCAAAATTAATAAAGTAATGTAGTTGACTACAGCCACAGTTCTCTTGGGTTGAAATTCAATCCATCAGGGCTACAGATGGCATGTAAATGCAGCGAAGAAAAGGTCTTCAATTTCAAGATTTGATATTGGTCAATAACGTCTTTATGCAATTCATTATTAATGGGTAACGAGTCTGGCTATGCAGCTTTTGAGACTCTGCAGTGCAAAATTCTTCTTGTTTGGGGGGAACGAGTTGACTGATCTTAGCCTGTCATTGTCCACACTGATTCCACTGTGAAACTGAAGAGTTAAGCTGAAAAACTCACATTGTTTATCCACTTCTTCAGTTTGCCACCATTCGACATTTAGAAGTCAACAGCAGTTGAAAGGATTGTATGAGACTTGAGGACAGAGCATATACTACTGCATTGTGTCCTTTTTGGAAAATGCAGTGTGTTCTGTGGTTGTTTGTGTTGCAGGCAATGAACAGTGAGTCTTACATTATAAGACCGTACTTTTACAAGTATGTAAAATTCACCAAATGTGTAGACAACATTATAAATAATCTGTGAAGAAAATGTTTGGTGTCTTATACCAGCAACTTGGCTACAATGTTTATTTACCTTTGTATTATGACAAGGGATAATGCCTTTCTGAAGTTGCTGTTCATTTTAGTCCGTAACAGTAATCATTTAAAAGCGATGGAAATTGAAGCTCCTTTTTAGGGAAGATGGGAGGATTTTGTCAGATTTTCCACAAGGAGGAATTTGACACGATGAAAATGAAACCTGTCCTGTAATATTTGTAAAATATAAAACATTTGAGATGGCGCAGTCGGTAGCAGACAATGGTTCATTGACATTGCTTGTTTGTTTTTATGCATCTGACAACAGAAGCTTGTGAAATGTCTTAGACATGTGATGGCAACATTCATACGTCTTACAAACACCTCAGTTTGCCTTTATCTGTACATTAGCCATTAATTATGTTCAACCACATATGCATGGAGATAATCACACTGACCTCTTGTCCGTCTGTCTGCCAGTGATACTTTCATGTATATATGAATTTTTTTCAATGTTTAGAGCCCAGTTAAAATGCATTGCCTGTGTCTTTTTAACACTGCCTTATGTATTATGATTAAATTTGAATACTTTATTACCCCATCTTGGAAGTTGTAGCAAGTTAAATTAATCTGACCCTTTCCCCACTCTTGTTGATTTAGTTTATCATTTCATTGTTGATGTAATTACTTGTATCAAGGCATGCATTTTTTAATAAACATTGAATAATTCTATCAAGATATTTTTCAGGAATAAAATTTCAGTAAAATTGTGCTTCTGAATTTAAGACATTCCATTATTTTCCATTCATTATAGAATATAACAGCCTTTAAGTGTGTGTGTAATTTGTATGCACAGCACTGTTATAATAGATGAGTTGATACATACAACATGACCCTTCATCAAAATTAAACCATAAAAATCTTTTTAGTTACACAGTATTACATGACTGGCTGCTGCTAGAATTAGGAGTTGAAATGAAGGCAAAAAGCATGAAGCATAAACATGCACCGTATACATCAGCAACATTCATGACACATTAAAAAGAGTTTTTTTAGGACTTGGGCTGGATCTATAACAGTGATTGCACTAGATATTCAATGTAAAAGGTGTTCCAAATATATTTGCTTTTGAGGGCGCTGTTGTTGATTCCTGTCTACAGTATGCAGTACAGAATTTATCCTGTTACATTTTGAACAAAATCATTTTCTATTCTTTTTTTTTATATAAAATAGAAGCAGGACTATTTGTACAACTACAATATTACATCCAATCACTCAAAGGGCTTTAGAGGCCATCACATCAAACAGTTTCTGGTCCAACCCAATGCTCTCTGGATAGACAAGGAAAAACTCCCCAAATAACCTTAACATGTAAGGAAAAAAGAATGAAACCTTGGGAGAGGAAATGCAAAAAGAGATTCACTATCCTTGAACTGTTATGACATAAGAGTTGCATATGGGGAAAAGAGTAAATTAAAAAGAAATGAGGTAACCATACAGGAAAATATAAGTACAGTAATATAATATATATAGTAACATAACTTAAATTCCTTAGAGATGCTGACAAAAAGAATTTGAGAGAGAGGGAAAATAAATATATCACCGATGAATAAATCCATCAAATTTATGTGTGTATAAGTGCAACATGAGTCCTGTTCAGAGACAGATGTGAAGACCACTGAGAAGTGTATGCAGCGCAGTCTCGGAGCTATAATCTATCCCAGTGTCCACTGGCCAAAAGCCAGACTGCATCCTTGCTGTGTGAGACACTAAATGTTTATTCTGTAGTTGTAGTATAATTATATATAATGTAATCTAGGTTATGGCTATCTTCTGACAAGGTGTGAAAGGAGAATGAAAGTATTTCAAGTGATTTGAAAGTACTGTACTTTTTTCCGTTGTGATTTTTTTGCACTTATTTGATGTTCTGTTACATCCAAATGAATCCAAAATACGTTTTCATTTTCAAAATACAACATGCTGTATAGCGGTAATAGTCAGGTCATTCACCATTACCACCCCTAAGCAGTAGGTGGCGATAAGAGGATGTATCGGTGTGTGATAACCGCCGGTCCATGGTGGTAGACGAAGTATCTCCTTTAGGGAAGTGCCGCAGTGTACGGCGCTCAGTTTTCTGCTACTGCGTATATGATCACAACAGTTTTAACCAGCATATAAAAGACAACACGTTTCCTTGCATTTTAATAATATTAACGGGGGCACAGGATGGCCACTGGTAAGTATTTGTCAGATAACCTATATCTATTTTGTTTGTTTCCTTTTCATGGGCCAAAAGTGGGTCAGTAGCATTGAAGCCTTTAGCCACATTACGTTTAACCTCGAGGCCTGAAGATGGGCGCTGGCTATTTCTTGGAATGGGTCCCGGCTTAAAATAGCTTTAGAAGTCATCTACCACGGTTTTGTTCAGTCCGATATTTATTTCATGTGTCGGCAATTGAATCGGACTCCCATTCGTGGAAATATGTTGTGTTACGACACAAACAATTTTTTAGTTAAGTAGGGCCTAGCCCTCAAGTGTTTGCTATCAGGACGTCTTTGTTAACTCCTCCCCGCTATTGTTCGTCTGGGTATAATGAAAACGATTAAATGGTTGTGGTTTACTGAAGAGAATGGAGGGAAGATTCGTTTAAAGCAATTTTCAAAGCCGCTTGTTTTGTTTGTGGTGCGCACCGTTTATTAAGCAATGTCGGCCTGTTTCGATATCAAGAATTAGCCGAAGCCAAGAGGGAATCGAGCGCCATTTTTTTTTGAGCGGCGTGGTGATGGCCTGTGTTAGGCTACCTGTCTGACCCGTGTCTGATTACGTATTTGGTGTAATTGTTTGGTAAAAACGTTATTTGCTCATGGGTGATTCTGTAAACTGTGGCTTTTTCCATGTTTCAGATTCGGGCTTCGGTCAGCACGGCTCTGCACAAAGGTAACACAAAGAAAACACTGACACAGTATAGTTAACATTCATTCATTCATTTGAAATAAACAGGGTTTCTGCAGGTCCTGATTACGGCTGTATGTAAAAATTAGGCCGCTTCCAGCAATATAAACAATGAAATTATCTTTCTGGTAGCTTGTAGCTAAAAGTATAGTTGATCTGAACGTCACTAGATCTAGTTGAACGAATGCATCACACACTCTGAACGAAGTTGTGTTTTTACTTGGTCATATAATCCGCTTTGAGTGGCATTAAACGTTCTTGAAGTTTCAAATGACGTTTGTAATCTGCGGAAACCCACTGTTTGTGTATACATTCATTTATGTGTGTATGCGCATGTAAATGTACACACGTATGCTCAATAATTGGATTACATGTGTTTTTTGTTTCAACATAATGCTGAAATGTACTGGTTTTCTCACGTTTCTTTAGCTATGGATCATATGGCAGCCAGCAGAGTGGACAGGTAAAGCCCCCATCAATAGTCTTAAATTTCTAAATATTAAACAATGTTTATCTGTCTAGTGGATCTTCAACTTCTTCTTGTACACAGGGCTATGGACAAGGAAATGGTAGCGGCACCTATGGAGGACAAACTTATGGTAGTTATGGGCAGCCAGGTGCGACACAAGGTACAGTTTATAGGGCTTTCACACAGTTTGAGCTTATTTGAAAATTCAGGAGTAGAGTATGTCTGTTAATTTGGTCTTGACTACATGTTTTGACAGATGGTTATGGTCAGACCCAAGGGGGCTATGGACAGCAACAGACCTATGATGGCTATGGGCAGCAGGACACACCTGGGTAAGGCAGTTAGTACATGATAGTATTCTGTAGATGGGCCAGTACTGGCATACTTAAATTAAGTAAATATAATGTTAATTAAATGAAATGATAATGATTCAAATAGGTATCAGCTTTGTGAGCCTTTTGTTAAAAACATTTGTCAGTGATATGTCCTTAGAGTATGTATTGTGTAAGAATTGGCCATTGTCACTGCACAATCTGTGTGAATCAGAATAATGCTTACGTACAATTAAGAATTATTGAATGCTGATTTTGGGCATGCTACACGTAGAGCTCACAGACATTACCCGTATTACCTTTTTTGAACAAATGCCAAATGCTGTCCATTTCATTTTTTCCCCATGGAGCCAAAACTCCATGTCTGACGTTTCTATTGTGCAAATTAACAAATATTTTCTGCCACTTCACTACCAATTATAGGTATGGTGACAAGTCCTCCACGTATGGACAGCAAGGGACCTATAGTGGCCAGGGACAAGGAGGTGACGGCTATAGTGGCCAGGGGCGAGGAGGTGGAGGTGGAGGTGGAGGTGGAGGTGGCGGCTACAGCAGATGGAGTGAAGGTAATGAGTGGGCCTCCTTTTGATAGACAACAGATCCTAAATGGCGTGCTAAGTAGAAAAAGGTTATCCTTTACCTGGTAAATTAAATGGTGTAATTCTGCACCAGGTGAAGGTGGCAGTCAGGGTGGGCGGTTTGGCCGTGACCAAGGAGATCGAGAAGGAGGGGGCTACAGAGGGAGAGGTCGTGGGGGCGGCTATGACCGTGGCGGCTATGACCGTGGCAGCGGCGGATACGATCGTGGTGGCGGATACGACCGTGGTGCAAGAGGTGGACCTCCTGGTATGGGGTAAGTTGCGGAATGCCACTGCCCCTGAGGTATACTGTGAAATTAGACACATTGTGACTTGCATCATCATAATCCATCAAGTAGATTTGACCCACATAGATTACATTTCTCTCCACATATCTGTTTTATATATATATTTAAGTGACTCATCAACAGATCAGACATCTGACATCAAACCCACATGCTTCACATTGTCAACCATGGTTCAAATGTGGTGATTGGTGAAATTCTAGAGATGGCTTGGCTTACTGAGGATGCACATGTTTCTCATTGGGGTCTTATGCAGAAGACGGTAACACCCACTCAAAGCAGTGTTCCATGGATGTCAGTGCCCCTGGCATGTGACCGTGTAGTCCCTGGCATTGGGTTTTTTTTTATTTTTTATTATTTGTTCTGCAATTTCAGTGGTGGATACCTTTTCTATTAATTTGTGGGGGCATCTTGTCAGTTTTAGAGCCTCTGTATACACTATTGAAATACGTACATAAACACTGAATAAACAAGTAGAGTAGGTTTAGGTATCCTTAGCATTCAAACGGTCGAGGTCTATCATGGGCCCTGTTCCCCCTGTAGGAGCAGTCCCAAGTTAGATATAATGTAGTAGGTGCTATTCTGGAAACCTAATTTTCCTAGATGTAATGCTAACTGCAATGAATATTTCACTAATGTAAATGGGTCCTTTATATATTTGACTTTGTAATTTAAACTGGAACCTTTCACTTTTAAAGGAAAAGGGCCAACCATTCACGGATCATTGTAAGTGGCTCTTTTTGTGTGAAATTAGTCATTTGAGATCACTTTCCCCTGACATGAAAGTTTGGCATTTTTGGTGCTTTTCAAAGCCACTTGTCATTTTATGTTATCACAAATCTGTAGCATCCTGACTACTATGAATGAATTTGTTTGCCTGTTCTTGTGCTCTGAGGAAGATATGGTCAGCATTTGAGCAGCAGAAAGTTGAGCAAAAATGCCCTAAGACCTGGAGCTGCATTCAACCGTTTCCCATTGAACAGGTTTCATTCAAGTGTTGTGTATTGACATGGACGACATATATGATGTGTTAACTTGGATCTACATTTTATACTACAGGTATTCAGAGTGATTCAAATATAACTTGGACCTCAGATAAAGGATCTCATAAACGCACTCAAATGGAAGATTGCTCGTTGGTTTCAGCACCCCTTCACATCAGTTTGGCCCTAAATATAACAAATTTCAGCTGGTTTTACAGCTCTTTGTATCCAATTTGGCCAAGTAACTAACAATACAGAATTTGGCAACCTTTCTAAATGATGTCCCAGCGACATGTGATAATTTCTTCATTCGTCTGCCTGATTGTTCAGTCAGAGTTACCTTAGTCGTCTGTCCATTGATCTCTAATGTCAAAGACTAACGCATTCCCTCGTGTGAGACATTTCTACCATAGTCGCACACCCTGGCAGGAGTGCATACTGATGGGGATGTAGGGGAGCTTTGAGCTCTCAGGTGGGACAAAGGAAAAGCCATCATATCTCCAATTTTTCCTCTGCAGAGGTGGTGACCGTGGTGGCTTCAAAAATTATGGTGGTAAGTGACGAGCATCAGAATTGTGTCGGTGGGGGAGAAAAGAAGTTGAATTGGCAAAAAGAAGAGGGGTTTAAAAAAAAATCAAAAGTGAATGCCACCATTTTCCTGTCCAAATCTCAAAGGGACCTCACCTATTCTTAGCAGGATTTCTCATAACTGACTTCATATATGGTAAAGAACCTGGAGCCTGAGCTGTAAAATAATGGTATTGTTGCATGGGTTATTTTAAATGGCACAGAAGGACAGAGGTGTTCCAAGACACAAAAGGAAAACATTCTAAAACTGGAGACATTTTGGTGGTTTTCATTTCTCTTCTAAACTCAGCAAAACGGAACGATTCTGTTCTTGTTGCAAAGGTGATGGTATGACATGAAATGGTTAGGCAGGAATTGTTAGGAATCAAGTACAGTATTTTTGTATAAAATATTACAAATGTTTTAAGAATACTTGTTGAAGGGATGTTTTCTATTCTGTCCGCTGTTTTACAGGCCCTCGAGACTACGGCCAAAGTGATGAACCAGGTAAGTGTCCACTCCCAAATTGATGCAGGGAACACTGTAAATCTGTCTTCATGATACATCCTCTAATGACTACAAAAATGCCCAACCTCTTTATTGATCTTGTTCACAGCTGGAGAGCAGGACAACTCTGACAACAACACCATTTTTGTCCAGGGACTTGGAGAAGATGTCACAGTCCAAGAAGTGGGTGACTTCTTCAAGCAAATTGGAATCATCAAGGTATTGCATTGTCCTGTGTGTGTCTGTCTGTCTGTCTGTCATCACTGAGCGGGCGACCTGGCTTAGGTGGCAGGGTGATCAACTTTTGATTGAAGGGTTGCTGGTTCGATCCCCGGCTCATGCATGTCCAAGGTCCATGATCAAGATTCTAACCCCAAGCTAACCCTTCTGACAAGCAAGTGGGCCATGCATGGTTACCTCGGCTTGGTGTGTGTATGACTGGGTGAATGTGAGGCAAACACTCAAAAGCTTTGAATAAAAAGCGCCGTAGAAATGCAGTCCATTTACCATTCCACTTGATTCTTGTCTGAGTGTTCCGCCTGTTGCGTCAGAGAGGTGTAGAAAAGATCCATCCAGACTTTGTTTCTGTGTTCGTAGGTTAACAAGAAGACTGGGTTGCCGATGATCAACTTGTACTCTGATAAGGCCACAGGTCGGCCAAAAGGAGAAGCTACAGTGTCATTTGATGACCCGCCGTCTGCCAAAGCAGCTATTGAATGGTTTGATGGTAAGATCAGCTGCATGCTCATCGCATTTTGAACATGCATAGCATTTGTCTTTCACTAACTGAGATGTTTTCTTCTCTGTTTAGGCAAAGACTTCGGTGGTAAACCTATCAAAGTTTCTTTTGCTACACGCAGAGCTGAGTTCACACAACGAGGCGGCGGGAGGGGAGGAGGGAGAGGAGGTAGGTTTTAATATCTATTCATCTAAAAGTTTATAAATGCATCTCATCTAAGTCATCAAATGTGGAGCTTGTGTTAATTTTGCCCTTAACATTTTAAAACCATCTTTTCCTGTGTAAGGTTTCAGGGGCCGTGGCGGTGGAGGACCTAACTTTGACGTAAAGGGAGGAGACTGGCCTTGTCCTAACAGGTTTGTAGGAAAGGTTGTTGTGTTTTTATGTAACTCCAGGGTGAAATTAATGTTTTTGCCTGCGCACTTCTTGTGTATGTATCAATCGCCCATCCCTTATGCCTTTTCAGTTCTTGTGGCAACATGAATTTTGCAAGGCGGCAAGAGTGCAACAAGTGTGGCGCACCCAAACCAGGAGACGGAGGATATGGAGGAGGTGCGTGCATCACAATGCATTGATCGTTTGAACATTATGGTGCTAGTTTTAATCTTTCATGTAGAGAACACATGAAAGATATGCATATATGGGCGATTAATCCCAAACTAAGCTAACCATACAGAAGTTGGTGGCAGAGGCCACAGGTCGGAATCAAACTTGGTTACTAAAATGCATTTTAGGGTTTTGCTTTTTCCCTCTTGAATTTAGAAGATTTTTATTTGTATGCAGTATAGTATCGTGAATTATTCATGGAATAGATGTGGTTATTCAATTTTTACTTCCTTATTGATTCATCGGTGTTTGTGTTTGCAGACCGTGGAGGCAGAGGCGGTTATGGTGGTGACAGAGGTGGTGGCTTCCGAGGGCGTGGAGGATTCCGTGGGGGTGACCGCGGAGGTTACGGAGGAGGAGGAGGAGGTGGAGGAGGAGGCGGTGGTGGATTTGGAGGGGGCTACAAAATGGGAGGAAGGTTTGTTAAATACCTCCACAGTGTATGAAGAACTCTGTCCATCTTATTTAGTTCCACATTTGACCAGTAGAGAGCACCATAGCGTCCCTAAAATGTTTCAGAGATTTTAGACGACGCAAGTAGATTTCCTTCTTAAAGCACGGGTGGTAACAAATGTCTCTTTCTCCTCAGAGTTGACCGAAGAGATGACAGAAGAGAGCGGCCATACTAAGTGTTGAGCAGATGGACACCATTCCAGCCCAGGGGGTTGCAGTGGTGGGAGGGTTTAGTCCAGTGGAGCAGTGATGGGGGATGGGTTGTCTGATCAGCACTCTGATTTACATGCCCTTGTGTAGCCAGTGCATCCAGGTGTCTCATGTGGCCCGTCAGTGAGGGCCGGATGTTCCGCTGCTTTAAAGGGATGATTGGCAGTGTTGGCATGTGCTCAAAAAATGTTTGCTTTTTTTGTTTTATTTCTTTGTACATCTTTTTAATTTCTCAAACTGTAGTCCCAGGTGTTTAGTGAGGTAGTCTCTGTACCATTGTTTTGTATGATTGAAATAAAATGTTTTACTTGGGTTCATTTTTCCTATTATGAAAACTGCAATCTTCTCGGTGGTTTCTTTTGATGTTTTTTTTTTCGTCTACTATCATTAACACTGATGACTTGGGGAATGTAATTATCCATGCAGCCAATGATAACTCCCATTATTGTTCCATCCTTGGGGCCACAGATTGTTGTGTACAGAGGGGGGAGAGGCAGTCTGTCAGTGGGCGGTGCCGTAGAACTCTGGCTGGGTGGATAAAGCTCCAGTCCTCCCACACCGATGGAGCTGTCAGGCGAGCAGCAGCATGCTGACACTCAAGGAGACGATGAGAGCTGAGCTGGAAGGTGTGATGGTATAGCGCCCCCACAATGAGACCCCGACTCCTGGGACCAGACCTCCACATCACCTGGGTCCTGACTGTGACCACGCTGATAGCAGCACAGTCTGCACGCTGCTTTCCACTCACTGTGGACGCTGAGGTACTCTGATAAAAGACATCTGTGGGGAAATTTGTTTGGCTGTAAATTTACTTTGGCATGTGAAGTAATAGCAGAAATATGTTGCCTTTTACAGAACTCTATGGGCAGAGCTGACTGAAGGTCTATCAGCTTTTGGAAATTATGTAGCCTCAAGTAGATTGGTATTTTTGACATTTTAAGGGAAAATCTATCTAAAACTGAAGTAACCTTGATGAGTTTGAGTATTCTTAGTCTAGTTGTTTAATTGTAGTGAAATGTTTAGATTTCAAATATACAGCATCGGGATGCATTGTGTGTAAATGATATAGGATAAAGTGAAAACAGGTTCACTAACAGGTCTCTAAAAATTGAGACTTAATATTTTTATATGTATACTGAACTTCTGTTAAGGATGCAAAAATTCTGCAAAGAACCCTGAACCCTTTACCTTGGAATACTACTACTTACTAATATGTTTACTAGTGTTTAATGTGTTACCAGTAAGGCAGAAAATGTCTGTTTATAAAACAATCCTGTGGAAAATTCAAATTGGTTTGATCATAATTATCCTGATTGTTTGTAAATGAAATGTGCGAAGAATTTAAGTAGGATTTTCACTGAAATGTGTACAAACTTGGGTCTAAAATGGCACTCGGTGATCACATCCACACTGTGACTTTGCAGTGGTCTCCTCCAAGCCAGAGCTGTGGACAGTGACCTGAAATGTTTTTGTCATTTAGATGTTTGACAGCTGCCGTTGTCACTCGTTTCTCAGACACATTTTTTTGATCAAAGCTAGAAAAGGGCACCGCTACTACAATTCTCACATTCTCACCAACCACCCTCCAGGCTTTTGTCTGCAAAATTGGGACAAAGGGACATTTTTGTTCCACATTCCTGTATGATGAAGCACATCTGTCATCTCTTCAATTCTAATTTCCGACTCACCTTCGCCACATCTGTAATCATGGCTGTGCCTGCTGTTGCCTGAACACGAAACCCACCGGGTACATATGGAGGGCTTTGATTGAAAGATTGTAATATAAACTTTGAAGATGCCACGTCTCGAACTGCATACAGAGTTCATATTTTAACAGTATTTTAAGGGGATTATGCTTCAAACTATTCTCGAATGTTTGCACAAACGCTTGTTAAAAAGTGCTTGTAAAATTTTCGTGGACACCCCAAAGGCTGTCTTTCTTTCTCTTATGGGTGGTCCATCACCCTATACTGTACACACTGTACATCCTCTTTGCAGCCTACAGGCACAGGTACATGTTACTGCCCGACTGGCAGCAGAAAAGAAAGAAAAGGAATCTACACTTTCATGGTTTCCTTTTTTCATATAGCAAAATTCTTCTTTTCCATGGTTTGCTCCCCATGAGAAACATGTTCATTGTGAAATTGTTGGGTTATAAAATCAAATCTTCCCTCAAAGCCCAACAAATTGATACATAATGTGACAGTACTTAGAATAGGAACTGTCAAATAATGTACGTCAGTGGCCCCAGTTTAAAGTTTTGTCTTGTCGTTTTCTCTTCTGCGTCCCCCACCCCTTGTGACTTCTAGTGGTAGTTCAGTATAATGTCAGCAGGGTGGTGGACAACCACTCCCAAATTCCATTCAAAATGTAACTTGCAGTGAGGTGAAATCTGTACGACATTAACAAAAGACTTGGATATTCTGCTGCTATCTTGTGAATGATGCAGTCCCTTATTGAAACTGGAGACAACACCTGTGCATCCACAGTTTTCCCCTGTTTCCTTGCATTTGTTTATCTGGCACTTCCTCATAGAACATTAAAAGACAATGTTTTCATGTGACACAAGACTATTGCCGCCATTTTCCCAGGAATGTCTAGCGAAATAAATTCTGAAAAATGCAGTAATCAGAAATATCTTTTCCACTCAATCTTTATCATATCTTATCACTGTTTGTATAAAATTGTTAAATGACTACATACTAACACATGTAACAATTACAGGGTTTTCTGGAGAAGTATGGCTACCTGCATCAGGACAATTACATCCACAATACAGCTGAGGTGCAGTCAGCCGTCCGGTAAGATGTTTTTCTAACAAAGTCTAAACCTTTGTCTGACTGTGGATTCAAAAGCGATGAAGATGAGATACTCCTCTGAGCTGGAGGCACTGAGTTTATGTGCGAGGGGGAAGGTTGAGCTGGGTGGGGACCGGCACAAGGGCTGAACGTCAGCACAGGGCCATAAAACAAATCCTCACCTCTGTACCGAGAAACCTCCACTGAACCAGCAAGGAATTTAAGCGAGCTCACCCTCGGGCCTGTGCTGCATCGACTGTAATGGGATGATTGAAAAGTATCGCTCTTGGGGGAAAAACCTGGGCTGTCATCTCAGGTTAGACTGAGGAGGATTCAGTCTGAGCCGTGTAACAGTACAGGCTGAGGACGTTGACAGTGAATTTGTGCGGTTGGTAAAATCACTGCTCCTCTTTGAGACAAAGGTCTCATACAGTTTAGTCACGGGGTCTCAGACTGGGTGGTGTAATGCGGTTACTTTTAAATTCCTGTTACTTATCTCCGTAGGGACTTTCAGTGGCTGTCCCGCCTTCCTGTCACAGGGGAGCTGGACAGCGCCACCCTGAGGCAGATGTCGGAGCCCCGCTGTGGGGTGTCGGATGAAGGCAGCCAGCACGTCTGGGCTCAGAGGGTGAACTCCATCTTCACCGGACAGAGGGCTGCTGCCAGGCGACCACAGCTCCGCAAGAAACGCACTGCTCCGCCAGGTACCGATGCCACGAGTAGCTACTCGAGTAAAAGTACAGACATCTCATTTAAAGATGATTTAGTCCCAAGTAATGGCCTGGCCCACAAATACTTTAGTTAAAGACATTTAGCTGCTAATGTTCATATTTAGTATACTTTTATTGTGCTAATAAATCTGAAGTAGCAGGAGTAAAAGTAAAATAATTTCTTGTCCTTTTACCTTGAGATAGTGGTAACAAAGTCATAATCTGACACTCTAAGTAAATAATGTAACTTTGCCCCCCTTTTTTATCACTCCTAAGTCCATCTCTCAGTGTGTAAATTGAAAACTAAATAAAAAAAACAACTAACAATTTTATACTCCAGTACAAAGTCTCTGAAATCATACTGAAGTACTGTAGTGAAGTATTTTCACTTCACTGCTTTGCGTCACTGACTGCACCAGTACATAATCTGTGTACTCACAGTAGATGGACACGTTGAGGTCCACGCCTCAGTAAAGAAACATTTGAGAACATTTTCTCTGGCTCCTTATTCTGAGTGGTCATAAAGAGCCAAGAGTTGTACGGAGGCTCCGCCCCCTGTAAAGTGGAGCACTAAACAGAGCTGAGGGCTGTAATTAAGGCTACTGGAGGGCCCGATGCTGCACGTGTCAGCCTGGGTGATTGTTGCACTTAAAAGCAATTATGGACGTCCACATATTGCATATCGTCAAAATGGATGAATGTAGCTGCACTTATGATGATGATGATGGTGAAGGAACACATGATTGTCTGTGGGTTGAGTAAGTTTGAAGGTTTCAACAGCGAATGTTCTGTTCTGAATCCAGTTTGTTTCTCCATTGACGGGGATGAGCATAAATTCATGAAATATGAATAAAATACATGATCAGAGTAAAATACCGTATTTTTGTATGCGACCCTAAAATTGGAACCTAAAATAATAATGCTCTGTTGTTGTTTTTAACCAGATGTTTGTTGTGTTTCTGACATTATTTTACATTTATTCAGTGATTTAAGTTCACTTGTCATGCTGTTGTCAGACAAACTGATTGCCTCTGAAGTTGTTGAGTTTACTGAGTTTCCCAGTAGACTTCGGTGGCCATTGGATAACAATTTTTCAAGTAGGAGTTCAGATGTCTTGAGTTCCCTTTTCTCTGGAACGCACCATTAGCCGCTTGCGATCTACAGTATTCCGTTTTTCCCCCTAATATCATATTAAAGCTTTTAGATTTTTATTAAATGTCCTTCGACATTCCTTGCTAACTTTTGCATGAAAAAAACCAACCAAATAGTTCTTACTTTATCCTCGACGTCCTCTCAGATTGTTTGAGTGGCCAGTTAGCGATGCTACATGGGGGCCAGAAACATTAAGCTACTAGATTCTCTCAAACAAACAAATCACAAATAATAATCCTGCAAAAAGATTTACACAATCATATTGTAAAGAGTAAAGTATAAATAGAAAAATAGAGAAGCATTTTGATAAAAACCCGTGTTTTGTATTTAAAAAATACGTAGCCTACTTGTTCATTTCATGTCCATCTATGTGAATGGGTGCCCCTCCCTGCCTGCTGAGTCCATTTTCCTCCTCCCAGACATTAGAGAGGCTGTGCTGTCACGGTGATTATTCCCTGAATTCCTTTTGAAAATGATGGAGGCTTTTACAACAGATTAGCCTCATTTTCTGCCGTAAACGCAGCAATAAAAAAACTCATTGGCGAGCAGGTCGCTGCAATTAGCACAGGCTGAAGACTGAGGGGTATAAGGCGGTTAGCAGCGCTTAAAGGAGGCTAAACACTGCCACATTTCTGGCAGATTCCATGAAGTATTTGGTACTCCGTATCCTCCCCTCCTGGCTTGAGGAGCTTTGCAGGAAAGTTTGAGAACAGACATGAGCTGTAATTTTGACTTTGTTATAACATGTATGAGGCAAACTGGGACAACTTGACTGGGGCAAAATCTCAAATGATGATGATGATGATTATGACGGGGGATCGTGTAGTCCGATCACATGGTGTCACAGCACTGAGCACAGTGCGATCTAATCAATGACAAATATTCTTAAAATGAGTATTTTACATTTCATCCCATTATTTTGGAGTCGCTCAGAAATGTTGACTGGTGTGTTTCTTTGCTTTGCTCTCTCTCTCTCCCTCCCTCTTTCTCTCCCTCTCTCCCTGCATTCCTCTCTGTCACTGATGAGGTTGGCTCATGTTCTGGGAATGCTCCTGCCTCGTCGTGTCAGTACCTGACGTGTTCCATCTGCAGCCGGGGTAAACACTGACGGGCTCGTGTATGTTTCTCAGTCACCTCATGGCCTCTGACTGACTGCAGCTTTTGCTGATTGACTGAGTGGTTCACTGGATTACAACCTGTTTTTGTGTAAAAGCGACCTTGTGTCACCGTTGGTGTCCCAGACGTGACTCATATGACAGGCGGCAGCACTGTCACAGGAAGGGACCTCATGGTGGACCCTCTGTTGGCCTCGGGTCAAACGGTGCCTCCTGGTGATGTAGTTTAGCGATCTAATAACTTCATTGTGAGAAGTGAGAGAGAAAATCTTCTCAGGGCTTGGAAGGAAAGAATGCGTTGCTTCATCAGACAGACATGCTGTAGGTTTGCCGCTAGAGAGCGTACAACCAAGCTGGTGGCACCCAGGGAATCAAACCCAGGGAGTTTGGCCTTTCCAAATCACAGATACTGCCCGTCCCTGTCAGTGCGGCCGTTTGTAGACGACACTGACAGCAAACTCTCGGTCGCCTGTGTATTCCGGCTCAGTTGTAGTCTGTTGCGATTGTTGTGTGTGTGTTAGTGAACCTTTCTGCCGCTGGGCCTCCTGGGAACTCAAAACAGACCTTGACTTGTGGAAGGCGTTCGGCTTCACACCAGCCGGAGGAATCTGACGGTCGTTCCCACTGATATTTACAGAGCTCACATTCCACCACTCTTGTCCAAGATAAGTGCTTCAAGTTGGGATAGGTGTGTGTCTGTGCTTGTGTATGTTTCAGAGGTGTGTACCTGTGGATCAGCACCCACTCCGTTAATCATTTCAATTCCAAACCAAATGCTGTTATTTCACTGCGCACTGTACTCAGGGATGTTATTTCTCTTTGTATTTGTCCTTCTAATCTGTCACACAGACACAGTAATGTCTTCATGTGCCATCTTTGTGTGCAACAACGGACAAAACCACTCTACCTACGCCGGTCCCCTCTGCAGACAAAACCTTTGGCTATCAGATGATCTGGCCGACTTCCTAAAGTTTGCGTTAATGCCCCTCAACCCCCCTCTGCTGCTGCAGAGGGCATCGTGCTAATTGCTTCCATAAGGGAAGTCATGGAATGTCTTCGATATCTGACTTCCTGGCCCCTCCGGAGTCCTTGGGGAGCTTTTACACTGTGGAGGTCTGGGATGGAGAGAAGGCGCCTGAGCTGTGAGAACACAGTACATCGTGTGGCAACAGGCCCGATTCACACAGGTCACCGGGGACTGGAGAATGAGGCCGGGCTAGGAGAGGCAGGGAACGCAACCGAGTCCTGCCAAAACTCAGCTTTACTAGAAATAAACCGTCTTTTTTTGTCTTAATCCCACACTTCTGTGGGAAAATTTGGCCGATGCATCCGACTGGTCAAAATGGAGAATAAATACTTTTTCTGGACGCTGTAATATCACTGAGCTTTTTCTCGTACCAACCACGAGGACGCCACTTTTCCCACCTACAACTCAGCATCAAAACGTCCTCCAGCGGCGCAGCCATGTTTGTTTACCGTGTATACAAGCAGAAGTTGTCAAGTAAGATTTTCATACTGTCAGTCAGGGATGATTAGGCTCAGCTCTGACCCCAGTGGACATACTCACCACTGCAGCCTCACACGGCGGCGCTGTCAGTTACGCTGCAGTCCTTATGCTGCAGTAATATTCTTGCTCCGTGTCTTTGTCTCCCAGGTGCTGTTAGGATGAAATCTGAGCTCCCCTGATATTTCACAGCATGCAATGCAGCATCGCATTGAGATAACGAACCCACATTCATAAATCCAGTCTGACTGCACGTGTGTGGCTCTGCGATGCAGCAGGAAGCGTAATCCTGCAGACCTCCCACTCACATTTGGCTCCCACATCGGTCCGAGCATATGTGGACTATAACTTTAAATATTGGGACATCTGAGAGTGTGTGTGATTTATGTCCACACTCTAACTCGGAGTGTGAGCGCCTCGTGAGTCCCATACGGAGATGAGTTATTGCAGCACTCAGAGCTCAGTAACGAAGTGAAGTTGGACTTTTGCGTGTGTGTCCCCGTCCTCTGTCCTCTCTGTCCTCTCTCCTTCTCTGTGGCGTCTCCAGCTGGTTCTCCCATGAGCGTCTTTATCTAATGATTGTTTCCTGTCAGGAGGCCTCGCTGACTGCTAGTTGTGGCTGTGTGATGTGTGTGTGTGTGTGTTTGTATGTGTTATTGTAGCTGTTTGCTTTGCTTCTAGATTGCTATGTTGTGTAATCCTGTGTGTATATGAGGAGATTAGAGTAGCATAAATGAAAGATGGGCTAAGCGTCGTGCTTCCCTCCTCTCCATCCGAGGACAAATGTGTCATTTTGTGGCAGATGTAATTACGTCTGCATGGAGAAACCACAGACGTGTGTCTCAGTAAGCTGCGTAGGTGAAGCGTGTACTCAGGGTGCCTGTTGGTTTATCCAGCTGTGAGCCGACATGGTGAGCATCCTGTCATTTGGGCTCCGAGCTTCACCACTTCAAAACACCTGTGGTGAAGGCGGGATTTCTCACATCCGAATCTGTAATAAATGATGAACTCACAGCGACTCTAGAGGGTAGTAACAACTGTCAGTGTTTACAGATCTCTTTAGAAAATAGTGCTGCAGGAGTCCTAATGATTCATTTAAAATCTGTGTTTTTTGCAAATAAACTTACTTATGTGTTACTTATAATTCTGAGACTTTTTGTTATTTTGTCTTGGAATAAAACACGTCAAACCTTTATGTTTGACTCTATGAATGGTAGAATTCATATGTATGGTGGGTTTATCTCCTAATTGACATATGGGTGTCTCTGTGTGTGTGTGTTCAACAGAGAAGTGGTACAAGCATCACCTGACCTACCAGATAGTAAACTGGCCCCGTCACCTGTCCGTGGGCTCCGTGCGCCTGGTGGTGCACACGGCCTTTCAGCTGTGGAGCAACGTGTCAGGCCTGGTGTTCCTGGAGGCCCCGGAGGGCCCCGCAGATATCCGACTGGCCTTTTACGAGGGAGACCACAACGACGGGGCCAGTAACGCCTTCGACGGGCCAGGTCAGAGACGACCGCACTCAGACATACACATGTGTGATAATCAGGCTCGGCTTTCGTCTCATTAAGGTCAGAAACAACCAAGATGAGGACTTCACTCATCTACTATTCTGTTTTTGATGCTGAGCGTTTTTATCACATTGATTTATTTAGCGTTAACCCCTCGTGTTCTGTATATGTATGGTAAAACAAAACAAGACTTCCAGCTGGTCAACTGATCTGACTGACTGACTAGAGGCAGGCGATGTGAGTCGTGACAGTCGGATTAGACAATGTGCCCTTAAACCAGGAAGTAGATTATCAGTATAAACACGGTTTTATTTGAAATTGGAGTGAAAAGTCCTGAAATACCAAATATATCAGGAAACAGTCTGGATAAATCTGTATTAAGTGATACCAACAGATCCAGAATAAAGAGAAAATTAAGGGAAATTAAAAAAAATTAATACTCTTATAAAATAGGAGTTATTAAAGTGGATTTTAAGACCATTAAATTAATCTAAAAAGCCTTTAAATTATCTTAAAGTGGATTTGAGTACCAATTCATTTACTACTCTAAATGATTTAAAAATACTCGAACCATATTTTTCCTGTGAAGAACCGTTCAGATGAAGCTGAATCTCTATCCAGAACGCATGTTGACGTATCACTGGATTTTTCTGAAAAGTATGACGTTTATTACAATCCATTCTTTCTCCTTAATCAGTGCATTGTTGGAACATTTAGAGATGAATTCATTGAAAACATCATTCATTTTTTTCCCCATGTTGAACGTACACGTCATCGATCTCTAAATGTACTAACTAATGAAAAAGAGACTTTGACAAACTCTGTCTGTCCACTTCTCTGCTTTAATACGACGCACCGCCCTCTAACTTTGTCCCTGCCCTCTGACCTTCAGGGGGAACCTTGGCCCACGCCTTCCTGCCCCGTCGAGGAGAGGCTCACTTTGACAAAGCTGAGAGGTGGACGCTAAATGGACACAAGGGACACAACCTGTTCATAGTGACGGCCCACGAGATCGGACACACGCTGGGCCTGGAGCACTCGCCCGTACGGCACGCCCTCATGTCGCCGTACTACAGGAAACTGGGCCGTGACCTGTTGGTGAGCTGGGATGACATCATCGCCGTGCAGCAGCTCTACGGTACGTCCCGTTCAAATGAAGGCTTGAAATTCAACTTTCAGTCAAACCATTCAGGGGTTTTTAAAGGACTTTGGATACATTCAATGGCACTTTTCACATCAGTAAACCATTAATAATTGAGTGTACCACAAAAATAATGCAGGACAAAATCATGTTGGTTATCATTTTATACTGATTTACCCAGAATGCAACCTCATATATCTACGGAACATTTGAGCATTTCACTAGAATTGAAAATATGAAGATTGGCCCATTGGTGATGACCTCAGAACTTGGAGGACAACACAGTGTTTACTTAGCAAAATATGTAGTGTCGCAACAAGTTGAGCCACAGAGAAAGGAGAGGAGTCACAGGAAAATATACTTGATACGAAATACTCTGTAAATTAAATGATGCTCTGTTCTTATTGTTTTTAACCAAATGTTAGTTGTGTTTCTGTCACTATTTCACGTTTAATCAGTGATTTAAGTTCACCTGTTTGTCCCCGAGTTTCCCAGTCAGAATTCTGACTTGGACAGTCGTTCCATAGCACGCAGGAGGTCGGAATGTTAGAGTTCCCAGTGGTCTGGAACGCTCCGTTAACTGCTGGCTGTTTGACTGCCAAGTATAATAGCACATTAAAACTTTCAGATTTAAAAGAAATAAAGTTTAATTAGTGATTTCTCCTTTATTCTAAATGTCCCCTATATACATAAATATGCTGTATATACTGTATACATATACGTATGTGCACGTACATGCCCAGACAGGAAGTAGAGCGAGGTCATAAGGAATTTGAGTTATTGAGGAATGCAAAGGTACTAATAAAATTTGACAAATGTCCTCATGATTTCAGCAGAATTGTGGAAGCTGTCAAACAGGAAGTGGTCAGCAGTGATGAGTGTGTTCGACAGGTCAGCTGTTTTAACCTCAGCACCGTCGCTCACACTCACAAATATTTTTATCACTTTGCCTTCATGGTGAAGTCTTGGGGGGAAAACAAATCACTTTAGTGAACAGGTGACAAATGTCTCAGTGTCTGGGTCCAGGACTGGGTTTACTTTAAGACGGGTCAGGAAGTCTCAGAGCCGTCTGGTTTGGAGGGCTGTTGTCAGGTTTGTCTACACGCCTCCTCTGTCACCTCTGAAATGAGTCATGACACCGAGCTGTGACCGGGCCCCCCAGCTGTAAACACGGAGGGGCCTCGACTTTAGTGGCATCAGAATGTGTTTTTGTATTTTCAAAGTAGAAAATACTCATTTGGCACATTTTTGGAGGCAATATTTTTATTTTGATGCATTTAGAACTGGAGTGTTTTGTAGCGAATCATAATTTCCATGTGTTTTTGCTCATACTTTATTTGCCCACCAACCATCTTCATCTGTCAAACAGTGGAATTGTGGAGAAAAAAACAGACTGGGGTTAAAAAAAAAGATAGAAGTACAAATTGAGATTTTGTGAAACAGTGATCAGTGAATCCACTTCAGGATCTGTGTTTGGTGTTTAATTTGCCTTTAACAGCAGGAGGAATCTATTACGTTGACACACACACACACACACACAGAGACACACGGTGGTGTTTACCGGTGTTTGTGATGGATCCTGGCCTCGCTTCGGCAGCATTCCGCCTGTCCTTCGGAGTGATTGTTGTTGAAACGGTCGTCGGTGTTTACTGTGAGCACGTTATCTCTGCTGGCATGTGTAACAGGTTTCCACATGTGCACATCTGGAGACTCTTACCTGAATGTTTACCCCTGATTGCACTGCACAGGTAGCAGGAGTTCAACAGTAAAACTGTGCTGTAGTACACATGAAGTATCTTGAGTACTGCTGTACTCCTCTGAATCTCATATGCATAAAGTATTGATCCACCTTTGACCCCAGACAAACAGCTGTAAAGGTTCAGTAGAAGGAACAATCTGTATGGATGCAAGACAGTCAGAGAATGACTCTGATAAATCAACGTTCAATTCAGCTCGCAGGCAGTGTGTCCACATGCTCACTCGCTCTCTCTTTCTCTCTCTCTCATTAACATCTGGAGGAGTCACATCTGCTCTCCCTGTAGAAATATTTTGGACTCCCTTATTCACTCGGCGTTAGAAACAAACGTACTGAGGCAATATTGTGAAGCAATAGAAACTCCAGTCAAAACCTCATTAAAAAAAACCCTTTCCAGATTGATTGCTGTTTTCTTTTTTATGCTAGAAAAAAAGAAAATTCGATGAGATTAAATGAAGCAGGTTGAGTCCAAGCACCGGTGACACTCGTAGACCTCGTAGGGTTAAACCAGTAAAAAATTAGAACTTTTATGAACTAGAACTGTTAATCTATGTTGTTTAATTAGTGACAATTCTGTATTTAAATAAATGATGAGTGAAGAAAGGAGGCGTGTCTGCAGGTTTATCTTCACTAAGAATGTAAAGATAAGCAGGTTTTTATCTTATGGCTTAATATGTTATTAAATATGGAGGTCTAAAACTCCATTGGAGTCCATAATTTGTACTTAGTAGCGTGATTGATACACAGAGAAAGTTTGAATTCTTCAGTAAATGAACACAAACCAAAGAGAGGTGCTGTGCAGCAGTCAAATTAAACACACACACACAATCCAACATGTATGCTTGTGTGTGTCTATTTGTTATCGCCTGTGCTGTGTTTATGTGTTTTTCCTGTCGTCTTCCTCCTCCTCTTCCTCGTCGTCGTACTGATGTTATCCTCCTCCTGCACAAATGTTTGTTCAGTGTAATGACGTCTGAAGCCTCACTCGCTGTGTGTTTATTGTCTTCTTTTGGGCCCAATGTGCCGATGTTATTCATGAACACACCAGTGCTTAGATTCATTAAGTTTGGTTGGTGTGTGTGTGTGCTCTGCAGGTGTTTATTCCTGATGTCTTCGTCCGTATACATGAGCTCAGCCACATCCTGTAAAGAACAATTTAAATGTTAACATTCCCTGATTCCGGTTCCACTGTTTGTCTCTCCTGTTTCTAACATCTTCGTTCCCATGCTGTCCACTTTACAAAATGCTTCTTACGTGTGGCATAGATGACAAGTTAGATTGGTCTGTTTGAACATTTATTGCTAATACTCTTGGTTTTAGACTTTGAACGTCCTTGTCCTGTTTATTATGAAACAAGTCCGTCTGTCTTTTCTATGTTATTCCCTCTACAGGTTTATACATCCATAAGACAAATGTCTTTCAAAATGTCTTCAAAAGGAGCAAAGTTACTGACTGTTCCTAAAGAGTTTTCAATGAAGGGACACAAAAGGGAGAATTTTTATAAACTGGGCAACAAAATCCATATCACGGAATGAAATTGTCACTGAAAGTCCAGAAACAAAGCAGCAGAGGCCATCATTTGTCCTCCTTTTCTACCTCAAGGGGAGTCAAAAAGTGATGAAAATATATGTGACAGAGAAAACAGTGTGTGTAGAGCAGACGTCTGAGCAATAAGGGCAGATATTTAGAGACCAATTTATTTCAATTGCTGATGTTATCAGTGCATGTGGCTGTGTGGTCTTAATGAGCTCACCGTGGTTTATAACATTTATAAATAAAACATAGTCCTGCCACCACAGATCATTTCAATACTTTCATAGTTCAGTTGTGAAAGCTGTCCTTTCCTTTTTCAGGTAAGCCGTCGAGCGATCGACCCGTGAGGTTGCCAGGTCAGGTTCTGCACGCCGCCCTGCTGGAGTGGGAGCGAGCAGAGATTCCCAGCAGGCATCAGGACACAGAGCAGCCTCTCTATTGCCAGGGTGCCTTTGACGCCATCACCATGGGTGAGCGCCAAGTCAACACTGATGGAATATTAGTAGAATATTCACGCACATCATCATCCTCCATCTGTGGTTATGGGTTTAAAGGTCATCGTTGTATTCCTGTTGACGCTCTTGGACCAATCAGAGCCTCATTAAATGGTGACTTCTGTCTTGGTTAAATACAACAATTTATAAAAAGTAACACCGGCCTTTTTCTATACCATTTTATTCTAGAGTCATTCGAGGTAGCCATATATCCCAGAATGCACTTGGCAAAAGGCAGGGAAACACTGTTGCCAGGTTGTCAATCCAGCAGAAAATGTGACATCACTCTAAGTTTGTTGTGTTTTCTTTTTTCTGTGTGTGTGTGTAGACCAGAATAATACGGTGTTTGTGTTTCGGGGCAGCGTGTACTGGACCGTGTCGGCCAAAGGCAGCGTGGGCGGGCCACAACCTCTCCGTCAGCGCTGGCCACACCTCCCTCTGGCCATCGAGGCCGCCGCCTTCTCCCCGTCTGACTCCAAATGGTACTTTTTCAAAGGTACGGCCCAACTCATCACTTTAGAATCTATAAAAAAAAAACCCAAACAAAAAGAACTTGAATCCAACACAAACATCATTTATGTTAGTACCGTGCTTACTGCTCCACCGATCCTGCCGTGACAAGTCAGGACATTATGAAAAATGTCTGTTACCCCAGGCCAAAGACCTTGACGGTGTTATCCAAGATTCACTTATCTGCTATATGCAGAACACTCTCATGTTAAATACATAAATTGCATTAACTTCATTTTATCTCCAAAACACTTTCATAGTAAGCATCTTTTATGCATTCAGCAGCTTTTCACCCTAATTCAGGGACTTCTGGACTGATGTCCAAGTGTTCTGTGTCTTTACGGCGTCTAGGGAAGCGGCTGTGGCGTTACACGGGCGGCGGGCTGGACCCAGGCTTCCCCAAGAAGAACAGTGAGTTGGGGCTTCCTCACCATCCGGACTGTGCCTTCTACTACGCCCCGCTGGGTCACATGGTCCTCTTTAAAGGCTCCCGCTACTCTGTCCTCAATCTGAACACCTTGCACTTGGAGCCCTACTACCCCCGCAGGCTCACAGACTGGACCGGGGTGCCACGGGGGACCAACGGGGCGCTGACCCGCTCAGACGGCCGTCTCTATCTGTTCAGAGAACATCGCTTCTGGAGGTTTGACACGGCCAAGGTGCGAGTTACCAAAGAGGGTCAGTGGGTGCAGGATCTCAGCTGGACCGGTTGCAGGAACACTCCACAGAGCAACGACCTCCTTTGACCAGCAGAGGGTGATGTACAATTTAAATGAAGAACAATCGTAATGCAGAGACGCTTTAACCCTTTCGTGTTCTGAAGCACATACAGCATTGATGCAGTGCAATAGTGTGAAAATATCAACAGATGTGCAATAACACAACCGTACTGGATTCAGCAATCCAATGTTTTTAGGTGGTGACGTCACAGCATAGCTGGAGCTTCCTCTCCATCATCGGTTCTTTTGTAGTATTTGCACAGATAGAAATGTTTGCCCTTTCACAGTAATGTGTGTAGTATTGTATAAATATTTTTTAGTCATAACCTGAGATGTTGTGTTCAAGATGTATTCAGGAGAGAGTGTGTGTGTGTGTGTATGCGCGCATGCGTGCGTGCGGAATGAAGGCTGACTTCACTGATGGCTGTCAATGGTCCATTCTGGTCATTAGCTTTTTGATTCCGGAACAAAAATCAGAAAATGAAAATCTACTTCATAATATTTTATCAACAAATTGAAGAGCCAAGACTTTTTTGTTTTAGGTGTTTTTACAGTCAGTCAAATGCAAAAAATACAGTATACATTTGTACAAAATACACCCTTTTCAAATATCCTTTCATGCTAATGTGTGTGTCATTTCAGTTCTAGATAACAGGAATCTGACAGCAGGACAGGACAGGACAGGACAGGACAGGACAGGACAGGACAGGAGAGGACAGGACAGGAGCCCTGTGGAGGTTTATGAAGGGAAATGATGGCCATAGCACAGGTATAAAAAAAGACTGAAATAAGATGGATTCTGATAACGAACAGTTAATACTAATGAAGACCAGATACAGGTGAGGCTCTGTTCCTTACATGGTTAGTTTAAGTATTAATTTAGTATTTATCTGACCGGAATGATGAGATGTGTGTTAAAGCTATTTTAATCGTAACTCTTCTCTGTACTGTGCAAAAGGTTGGAGATTAAACTCCCATCTGTCATCCAAAAGTTAATCCCACTTTACAACACATGCTGTGCTTGTGAAGTTTCACTCAGGTTAATCCTCACTGTACTCCTCTAATCCTCCACTTGACTCTGTCCAGTACTTAACACTTACGGTGTTTCTTTTCCAGCTCTCGGGGCAAATTGGAACTGTTGACCTTTGGCTGTGAGACCGTTTCCTGTTCCTGTATGCGTTAACTTAACACTGTCTGGCATCGTGTTAGGGATTCAGATGAAGAATTCATCCACAGACTCCTCAAAGTTTTTGTGCGCTGACAGCGGCTGGGTGCAGATCTCAGCTTTAGTCCGGTCCGTCTCCATCAGCGGTCCTTTGGACAGGCTCAGTCCCTCTGATAATGTCCTGCTGTCTGTGCAATCAGTGGGGGTCCACGTCCTGTACGCCCCCTGAGGGAGTGTGAGTGTTAAACATTCACTCAGCTCCTTGGCAAGACTCACAACAGCTGAGGCCCCGAAGGCAGCAGGCCTCTCAGAGCGCCGAGTCATCAACAAGTCCATGGAGGACGAGCGAGTTATTGCATCTGAGCGCGGTGAAACCATGACGCCCGTATCTACGTTGGTCTCTGGCTCCTCCTCCTCCTCCTCCTCGTTCTCGTTCTCTTCCAGGAGGAGATGGGAGAGCGAGCGGCTGATGGACGGGCGCAGAGGAGATTCGTGGTGGTTGGAGGTGCAGGGTGGGGTGGGGCTGCTCCGCTGGGACGAGTAGCAGGAGCTGCCTGGAGGGGAGCTGCACCAGCTTCCTGATCCGAGGCTCTCTGCTCCTCCGTACAGCTTCTCCAGGACAGCTTCAGTACGCTGCTTCGGCCCTGGAAACAAAGAAACGGCACAACCTCACAGATGTGGACCATTAGAAGCCATTTTGTCTTGTCATGTAACCAGGAGGCATTAAATAAGACAGATGGTGGATTTCCTATCCTGCAGCCTAAATTCAGTGACTGCTGAACAGTCTTTGAATCTTAGTCGTTGTCCAAATAAGGACATAAACCATACGTAACCACTCGTCCTCTTTGGCTTTGCTTTCATGCCAACATTTGCGTCCTACAGTCTTTGTATACTCTGTGTGTGTATTTGCATTGCTTTGACCCTTCTTTAGGTCCTGCCTTCTCCCACCTCAGTTGATCAACGATGTATGCAACCATTGGTCAAACGTTGTCTCTATTATTACTCTGTGTGTGTTGGAAGAACCGCAACACAGTGCTTGACTGCAGTAATGCACGGCGCATCAACACACCCAAACACAGGCAAATTCACAGATGAATTCCTGTGGCGAAGACAACTTCCACCCTAAGCTGGATGAATGTGAAACTAATCTTCTTTCTCCGTTTTGCCCCTCAAGCCACCAAAAATGGAGCTTTTCAGGCATCCTGATTCCATCCATGTACAGAAAAGAGCTCACAGAATAAGGATTATTAATTAGAATGGAAATCTGTTCACTACCTGGATGGGAGTCAAAGTGGCCTCTCTCATTCAACAGCCAGTTAGAGCGCCCTCTCCTGTTGTTACTACAATTAGCACTCTGTAGATGCGTCTGAGCCGTTTTGCCATCAGCCATCGCTTCATTCCATGTATTTACCTTGACTGTGGGTTTGCCAGTTGAGGTTGCCGTGCTGCAGGCTCTGTCCTGAGCCCCTGAAATGCAGACCTGGTGAGGACAGGCTGGGGCAGTTCAGGGGGAAAGCACAGGTCAGAGGTCTCTGAGGTTGAGCCGGGGTCTTTACCTAGACCACAGAAGGACAGGAGGAGGAAGAGGAGGATTATGACTTACACTGAGACTAGGCAGATTTAAGCACGTTAAGGTACTTTGACAGAATTACCATACACGCAGCCAACATATGGCTGCTTTGTGTTAATTGTATCACAGATGTTCATCATATTACCTCACCTTAGGGTGAAGAGTTTGCTTCATTTTCACTTGAAAAATGAAAATCTTAGGATCTTCGGCTGTGCAGAAGCTGCTGCAGGTCTTTTGCCGTATGGTTTGACAGGTGTTGTCTTGATTGCTTTTACTCCATATATTCATTCTAAGCATTTCTAAGAACTTCACATACAAAAGCTGTTTCCCCCCAAAAAAGCAAACTAGTTCTTATATATTAAGTTGTTGACCACCCACACGTTGGATACAAAAGCTGTTTTTCCATTCAATGCTTCTGCAAGTTAATGAACAATGTCTGGACTGTGTGTGCTGTGAGATAATCAGAGTCAGTGTTCCACAGAGAGCTGTGTGTTTTCACTTAATGCACTGTTGCTCTTCCAGACTGCAGCACTGATGAAGTGTATCTTTGTAGTGAAGCTTGCATAAACCACCAGAGCTTTGATCTCATTCATAGTTAAGCCACAAGACACGAGTAAACGTGTAAAACCTGCATGTACAAAGAATGGATCCAACTATCATGTCAGCAGCCATCTTAAGTCAAGTTAGGTCTCATTAAGTGTGGTTAATGTCACGTTAAAATGAGTCATGTTACTTTGAATATACCTGGAAGAGCATTTTGTTTCCATCCAGGTCTTCTGTTTGCCAGCGTGTACTGCTGATGGGAGTGCATGGATTGGGCAGCAGGGGAACCAACTGTCCGATTTCTTCCACCATAAACTGCAGCACGGCCGAGCTGCAAGGCTCCACGCGGACCCCCGGTGATAACTGCTTTAAAGCCAACTGGAGGCACAGCCCGGGCTCTGCACAGATGGAAACAGAGACATTATCACTGTTCACGGCCAACGGTTCACTTCTTTTCAATCGAATTTCATTTGTTTCAAAATAAACATGTAGCTTGTGTATGTGACACAATTAATCTACTGTAATCTAACTTGACACACACACACATAAATACAGTATAAATAGTTTTAGTCCATGTGATTTTAATGATCTTACTGTACAGTGTTTATAAATAAAATGTATTTAAAATGAATAATTATAATTGACTGTCATTTAAAAAAAAGTCAATAAAAATATCCTGCAATGTCCCGTCACTCAAGCCCATTTGGTGGAAATTATGTCATAAAGTTGTCTTGCTGAACTTTAACGACAAGACAAAAATTCAGCAATATGGCTGAACCACAAACGTATAAAGCTACAGGGT
>OMNV01001187.1:7358-30562 GCA_900303265.1 Brotula barbata | reverse complement strand
TAAAGCTACAGGGTGGGTGACATATCTCTGATTCTTCCTGCTGAAAGGACATAGACATGGGACTAACCTGTGTGGACGGTGAACCAACAGAAGCCGGCCTTCTGCTCCTCCGCCTGTCGCTGCAGCACCGTCTCATAGAGTCGCACCGCATCCTCGTAGTTGTCATAGCTGCTATAAAGAGTCACCCTGAGTATCTCTCCGCCACAGTGCACAGGCCGCACCCCCCACACCGGCATCCCTGCACCCAGGCTGTAGAAGTCTCTGCTGGGCAGGAGGTAGGGCCGCAGCAGGTCGCTGGCCGAGGAGCTGCTGGAGGTGATGTGGACGCCTGGGGTTCGCCCGCCACAGCTCTCTGTGTGGTGGTACTGCCAGGGGGGGCACTGGAAGAAGTCCAGCACTCTGAGGATCCGCTCCTCTCCATAGGCCTCATGGAGGAAGAAGGTGATGGCCACAGACGGGTAGCCTGAAACAAAAACATTTTGGTCAACATTTTATGAACAAGTCGGAGTTCCAAATATGGGAACAAATGAGCCCGTAATGAAACAAAGACACTCCGGGTCACATAAGCAGACAGCCACAGCCCTGTTTTTTCTTGAGGTCCCCATTTTATGAAGCCTCTTCACTGGCTTTTTATATTTGTTTATGTCTGTTTTTATACACTTATATAAAATAAGGTTAATTCAGAAGAATTTCATCCTGAGCCTTATCTTTCCATTTTTTTTCTCCAACAAGACAGTTTAAAATTTGATGTCTTATTTGATTGTACAGCTTTACGTACAGTATTTCCAAATCTCACTGATCTACCATATGGAGACCCGGGACCGAAAAGAAAACATTCTCTGTGTATAGACTGAGCTGTTGTCAGCTGGATAAAGATGAACAGCTTTGTTTCTGTATTACTCCATTTGTGAGGATTTGTTGTGGTTGCTCTCAGCATGACGACAATCTACAGTAACTCACCTTTGCCATGGTTACGAGGTCACTTTTGAAAACCTCAACATAAACCTGGTTAAGGACAAAAGGTAGTTCCATAACCTCCTAAACTCTGACGTAATCACAAATGGGTCCACCTTTGTAAAGCTTTATTTTAAATTAAAGCCTAGACCTTCCACAAGTCAGAATGCATTCTGGGTAAATTTGGATACAATCATACCCAACACATTTAGCACTAAGACAGTTTCTACTGAAAGTAAAAATGTTGTATTTTAAAGAGTAAAGAGTTTCTGTGGTGGATTATAGGAATGTTTTTAAACATAACTTCTGCAGAAATTTCTTTTTTTTTTTTTTTACCTGGTATACTGAATTATGAACGAATTAAGCATGTTTAAAGGCCTATTAAATTGATCCAAACTCCTTTAAATAACTCTGAAATGTTTGAAATTACCAATTCATTCATCATTGTTTAAAGTCTCGACCTGGTTAGCGAGTTTTCCCATTTCCATGACAGTTCTGAAGCCAGGTTACTACCAGAGAGCATGTAAATGCTGTGTGCTGAGTGATGTCTTGCGATCTACTCCATACCTGCCACAGGACAGAGGCGGGAGCGAGTGTAGTCCCTGAGCGGGGAGGCTCTCTCCGACACGTGAAAGATGCGGAGGCTCGGGCAGAGCCAGCGCAGCAGGCGGTCCAGGGTGTGCTGCAGCAGGAGGGAGTCTCCAGGGTTGGCCAGCAGATGAAGGTTCATCATCAGGAGCTGCTGCTGACGGAGCCTCCTGGTCACCAACTCCACTGAGGACACACACATTTGCGCTTAGATGAGCAGCACATACACTTTTATCTAAAGCTGTAACCAAATGGATACAAAGTGCTTACTGCCACATGATGACATCCTGCTGCAGTCAGATCTAAATAAAACAAACACAGAGTGAACAACAGAGCTGTTAAGTAACAAGGTAAAAAATACTTCACTGCACTACTTAGGTAGTATGTTTTCATAGACTCTAAACTTTAGTTGAGTATAAATATTTTTGCAAATTACTACAACACTACTTATGTCAAAACATTTAGGTAAATCGTTACAAAATGAATTGTAAAATAGGAGATGTTTTCAAATTGCAGACAGGAAGATTGTCATAAGACTGAAAAGAGTTTGATATTAATTGAAATTTTGATGTTGGTAAAAATCCCAACAAATCTCTTATGATTTTGGTTGGTAATTGTCCCTAAATATCGTTGACAATCAAGTCAAATTAACACCAGCTGCTGCGTGACCTCAGCCCAGGCATGTTTTCTGATTGGTCAGTTTAAATTGTAGCGTAGAGTAAAGTCTGTACTTTTATTCAATATTACTCTGAGGTACTTATTCCACCACTGCTGAACATAGACCGCATCACTTCACAAACATGTTTTCCGGCTAACTGGACAAAGGACAAAAATCTGTCTCCATCTTGTGGTGGTAGGTTTGGAAATCTTCCCTTCGGTCACCATGACAACATATTATCTGTTGTTAGCATACATTAGCTAAAAAGCCAAATCATTTCAAAACACGACGAGTGGCAATTTAAACAAAAACACAATAAATGCTGCGTATTTCGTGTGAGAATAACGCATAATATTGCGGTAAAACGCGTAAGACTGCAAACTCATCCAGCGCGTGGCTCTGAGGCGAAGTTAGCTTGCTAACGTTAGCTCGAAGCTAACAAACCATTCGAACTCACTCGGCTGTTTGAGCTCCGGAGTCCACGCTGTCATCGTGGGCTGCCGCTCTCTCAAACATGTCCAGGTCCACGTCCACAAGAGGTCCAACTCGGCTCCCGTGGACAGAACGTTTAGCAGTGGGCGAAAGGCATCCAACGTGATTTCTGTCCACACATACACACACACACACACACAGGAGCCAGTCCGCTAATCAGGGACTGACGTCATCATCATCGCACACACGCGCGCGCACTACTGGATTGTACAGATTTTGGGCCAGATTAGAAATAAGTCAAAACAAAAGCAAACCGTAATCCCGTTTACAACGAGTGGGCATCTGAAATGGAGCAAAATTTGTGCTGCTTTAAATCTAAGCGTGTGTGCTTGTACGCGTGTGTGTGTGTGTGTGTGTGTGTGTCATTAAAGCAGCAGATGGTCTGAGTCTGTCTAACAATATGAGAGGACAAAGGAGACAGGGAGCAGACGGCTGCTGAGAATTAAAGAGAATAGGGGTCGTGGAGGGGTTCTAAAGCCGGGCAGGGTGTCCCTTAATTCCGCTTTAACCCCTTGAACTCTTAGGTAGCCACCAATGAATCCATCTTCGTGAGGTTTTACTTTAAATTCTAGTGAAATGCTCTACAGAGAGAGAGAGAGTTTCAAGGGGGAATGGGTTTTTTTTAAAATCGAGACATTTTTAATAACTCTCAAACTATCTTTTTAAATGTGAAAAGATCTATTAATCCTTTAAATAAGCCTGAACTTTGCCTTAAAGTAGACTCAAATATCAACTCATTTACCAGTGCTACAGGGGTCTTTCAGATTGCTATTAGTCATTAACCTGGGAAAATGTATGATTGATGAACACATTCAGCTCTACAATTTGTGTTTCTATATAAATAGCCAATGTTCGATAAGCAAGTGATACATTACTCTACAGGTAAGAGTGCTACTCGAGTACGACTGGTTCAAACTTGAAGCCATATCTGCAATACTTCTACTACATTCTATGAAAAAATGTTTGAATTTTGACCCATATTAAAACAAATAAATTTCCCATTTATTACTTCTAGTGAATGATGATTGGATCAACATATTACTTTAACAATAATACGTTACTCTTTTATAGTAATAGATGATTGCAGGACTATCAAATTATATATAATTTGAAAACATACATTATTTTCAGTCAAATGATCTCAGTTCTGGAGTAAAAGTAAAGTCAGTGACGATAAGATTACTCTTTGTAATTCTCTACTTCAAGGAGGACATGAGACCACCCCTTGATTTTCTTTATTCTACATTTAATATGATGAAAACAAGGCCCTGTACAGTCCACCATAGCAGTGAGTACAATAACAATTATTATACAATTTGTACACATTAGAACATGACTGGTTCCAACCATTCAAAATGCAGTTGAGAATGAAAAAAATCCTCTTTTGACACCTGCATCACAAGGAACCTTTCATTCAGAGAGGAGATATTCTTCTTGGCTGATGTTGCTCTGATAATACAGTAGGCCAAAAGTGAAAAATGTGACATGAACCCCAATCACCACTTGTAAAGCATTTATACGTCTTGTTCCCCTGACTGAGCCGTTACATAAAAGCATGCTCTGAAGCCCTCCAACTCTTAGCTCAGACCTGGACAAAATATTGTATCTGAACATGGCATCAAATATTGAGCTAAATGAGGCGTACTCATCATTGACATGACATTAAAACAACCTCAAAAACAGACATATTTGCAACATAAATTAAGCACTCTTCATGTTTTCTCTTCTCAAATTCTGAAAAATTCTGCTGCTGCAAACGAGGTCTGTACCTGTGAGGTCGAGAGTGTCTCAAAACCTGTACAGATATCTTTGTGCCACAAAACACAAACGTAACACATTAACATCAACATTTAAAAACAGGGGAGTGAATACAACTGTTTTCTTGGTCTCCATGTCGTCACTAGTTTGTAACATGTCTACGTTCATTCTCAACCAATCGGTTGAGTACAGCATGTAGTTATGTAGCAAACAGGTTCAACCAATTCAGTCCAAAGGCCACAAGAAACATTGTTTTGTAACAAAACTGGATCCATCCATTCATTCCTCTCAGCAGAAGAAATCTAATATTGCTAGAAAACTTCCCATCTTTTGTGTGATTTGTACACATTTATATGGAAGAAAAGTTAAGCTTCCCAGTGTTTCCTAGAATCAACAAGTGCATTTACATTCACCTCAATACACCGATAATGATTACTAGGCTGACGTGCTGACGTGTCTTTTAACAGTGTAAGAGGAGATGCAGGAAACACTTGTGTGAGAATTAAGGAATATCACTTTTACATATTAGGAACATTACAGCACTTTATTTAGAGGGAGCATCCAATGAGCCACCGTCAAACGTTCCAGAGGACAAACACAAGCCGTCCACAGGTCTGCATGTCCTAGATTTGATTTAGATTTGAAACATTATGAAATTATCATAATGTTTGTTCACAAGAGGGTATGTTTGTTTGTACGTATATTAATTTGATCACTGTAAACCAATGGCTGTCAGTGAGAGAAACCTTAATATTTCAAAATGTCACCGACATTTCTTGCATTACCAGCATGTTGATTTGCATGTAAGCCCTTAAACTGTTTTTCTGGAATAGGCTGAGTTCTGCCAGTTATCGGTGTATTGTCCATGTAAACGCACTCAATGACAAAAGCGATTCCAAGTTTATTCAATGCATTGCGGTCCAAAAAACAAGGCTCTCGGTTTCTCTGGACGCGGTGTTAGGTTTTTGTTGATTTCACTGGTTTTATGCTACGTAAGTGTACACTTTGCGGTCCTCTGGTGTTCGTGCCAAATATTCTCGCTCAATGAGTCCTTCAATGCGCTTCTTGATGACTACGGGACTAGGGAGGAATCGTGCTCGCAGCTGCTGTGTGACCTGGGGAAACAGCAAACAACATTAGGATGTCGCATCTTAGCATTCTTCAGTTCAGTAGAATATCTGGATTACTTGGAAAGGTGCTGTATCAATTTGCCCATATGAAATGTTTTAAGAAAGAAAACTAATAAATGCAGTCTACTACTGGATATGAAAGGACATAATTGTACCCTCAGGAACAGAAATCATCAACGTCCAATATTTCATTCACGGCATTTGCATAAATTCTTCATCCTGAGTCCAAATTGTAAGCACCCAATCATAGCACCAAACAGAGCTGACTTACCTCTGCTACCAGGACGTTGTGTTGCATCTTCTTTCTCGACTTCATAATGCGTACAATGGCAGCTTCGATTTCATGCTTCCTGTCGTCATCCACTTTCTGTCGTGTCTCTTTCCTCTCTGGGTCGGACTCCCCTTGTTTAGCAGCCACTAGGAGGCGCACAACAAGATAAAGGTTACAAACAAGCATTGTGAATCAAGAAGGGCATTTTGCTTGGGACAAGTACATTCTTTGAGTCATTAATCAGTGTGTAATGAGGCGATCAGTTGATACAGCTGCAGCTGCATGTTATGAATGCTGAATGCCTCTGTGTGACTGGCCTTTATATCCACTCATAACCCTTGACGAGCCTGTCTACCTGTCTGTATCTTTACACGGTGCAGTTTGGAGGTAAACTGGTCATTGACTGTAAATACGTGGCCGTTCTCAATTTCCTTGGACTTGGGTTCCTTGGTGAGAACTCTCTGGGTGGGCTTCCCACAGGCCAGTGACTGCAACGCTCGCACCAGCTCCCTCTCTGGGATGTCTGTCTCCTGCTGGATCTCCTACAAAGTGGAGAAAAGAGGTTTGGGGTCAAAAAAGGTGGATGTAATGGAAAGAGAACTCTGAATAAGGGGTTTCTGTATATTATGACAAATACACATTCATTCAACTCATCCAAAGAGCTTAAGTGATGGTTGTTTGATATTATCCTCAGTTGGTGCACAGACCCTTACTCAGCTGAATATGTGGCTTTTGAGATACAAGTGGATGCAAAAGGTGGTTTTTGTTAACATTTACATTATACTGTCATTAAGGCATCAAACATCCTGCATAATACTACGACTCAAACTGGCATAATTTGAAGTATACTTATTCAGAGTAGCATGCATAGGATGGTCTGATTGCAACTTGATTTATTCAGGTACATGAACAACATAATCAAAGTAAGCCACGCATGCACTTCCTCAGCAGACTGACTCTACTGATAGTCTTTTTATGAAGTGTACTATGTATATTTGTTGAGCTATGAATCCTATTTATTCTGTTCACATGTAAGTTTTAAGACACATTTTGGCCTTGATTGCAGTTCAGAATGGGTACAGAGAATTAATCCCACATTGGGTCCCGATTGGTCGAACCCAAATACTCATAAAGCTCCTGGGTCGTCAGTGCTGCTGTCTGTATTCACTTTAATACTGGTAAGCTTTTCAAACGGCTTGTGTTTACTCTTTTCATTGTCTACTGTGAGGCCCTAATGTTGACCGTATTGGGTTCAAAGGAGAGAACGACAGACGGCACAAGTCAAGGAGAAACATACAGCAGGGGAGGATGAATTCATTACTGATGACTTGGTGTGTGACGTGCCTGCCTACCCACCACCCATCAGTGCATCTGCTCTTAGATTCACCACCCCCCATTATTATGGAGAGATATAACGATAAGAATCAGTATAGATAAACAGTATCAGAGTCGATAAAATTGCAACAATACACATCCCTAATCGCCTCACATATGGGAAGAAAACACAAAACAAAGTGCACAAGCGTGGGGTAGCGTGGGGTCGGGTGGTACCTCAAAGGTCGACTTTTCTCTGTTGTTGAACAGCATGAGGATCGTCATTTGGAAGGTGGAAACTTGCAAGATGTGCTTCCTAGTGTTAGAGCCTGTCACCTGGGCTCCTCCCACTCCAACCTCTGACCCATCCTCCTATGGAGACATTGGGATGATGGATCAGAGAATTTCAAAACATGACTCAATCCAATGGAAGCGTACAGTAGTGAAGTTATGATGTGGCAGACTGTCCAGGTTCATTGTGTGGTGGCACGTACCTTTTTAATGGGACCATAGAAGGTGGCGTTTAGATCTGCAGAGCCCATATGGTGTTGCAGTGTTAGTTGTCTACCGCTGTGCTTACCAAGATAAAACCTAAAACCAGAGTGGAGAGTTAACAAGCTACAGATTGTCAATGAAAATAAATAATACTGTCAAAATGGAAACACTGTAAATGTAAAGTCAACTTTCGGATTTACAGCTGGACAGCAACATGTGGAGAAAAATAATTTTATGAACAACTAAAAAATTTTAACTTCAAGGTTGAATCAATGTGGATTTCTCATTGGACACCTTCCACTTTTGGCAAATTACAATTTAATAATAAAATGTTGAGCAATTTTAAAACCATGCACATATCAGCAGAAATGTATCAAAGTTGGGTCTCACCGTCTGAAGACCTCAAATGCGTGTCGTGGTGAAGGGGGAATGTTGCACTTGGGTGTTGCCGATTGTGTCGGCCAGTAACCTGTGGTCAGGACTCTCACAGTCAGATCTACTCCTCCCAGTGTCACCTAGAGTGTAAAACAGACGACCACACAATTAAGATTCCTTCTACCATTGATGATCTCACTTAACTTTTTGGCAGCTAAATTGCAATGCAAAGTAATCAAATATAAATATAAAATATAACATTTGGACAGCAGATAATGGATCTGACTCAGATGTGAAGATAAAAATGAGATTGACAAATCAGGTTAAAATACAACTTGTAACACACAGTTACATTGTTATAGAACGCATTACAGATTATAAAGGCAAAATGAGATGTGTCTCCTCACCCCAGTTGTCTGTAGATGTTGTCTAAACTCATCCATGGTGGTGTTAGAGATGCTCATATCCCGGAACATGCCTTCCAGTTTAGACGTGAACTGACAGCCGCACTCCGTCTAAGAACAAAAGGTAAAGTAAATCAACCCCATCATTACGGACAACTACTGTGTCAAATGGTGGAAACAACCTGCTTATGATAAACTTGAAGTAAATGAATACATTAAAGTAACCTTGAAGCTGTGACCCCCTGCAAACCATTTATAGTGACTCTGCAAAACATGCAAAATCTCAGGTCTAGAATATTATGTTTAGATTTCATAGTCAAACTGAGAAAATTCTTGTCTTGGTTATGCCCTTACGTTCAATTGGGACAGAACAGTCAAGAAACCAGGTCTGGGTTGGTTCTGGGAGCCTTAAAAGTTTTTGTCTGTCCACTAATCAAATCACAAATCTTCTGTCTTGCTTTCTACCCTAATCTGTAGATAGTGGGGTGTATATGGAATCTGTGTGTAAAGAAATATATTCTAGCATGGGCAGTTTGATGTCTGCCAATGTGAGGATTTATTTTGTTGGGACTTTTCCATTAACTTTTCCAAGCTTTTGTTAATGGCAAAACAGACAGAAAGCAAACCCATTTCTCTAATGTTTACTAAACCAACACATGAATATACGGTAAATATACTGTAATCCAGTAAGTAATTTGTACTTGCAATTTGTATGGAATTTCACTATTATGATGCTTCAGATTCGAGTTTTCATGAAAGGACATGAAAGGACTAATTTTTATTGTCAAACATTTGCATTGGTTTTGTCTTTTTGCACGTAATTGCAATTTTTAAAATTCACACATCCACAATATATATATATATATATATATATATATATAATAAGATAAGCTATGCACAAGTTAGTGTGGAAATTTGGTTTGAGAAGTGGATACTGGTTAAATTACTGTTTTTCTGCACCAAAAATATTGAAAGGAAATTAAAGATAAACTTAAACTAAACCAATTTTGTTATTACTTTCCCAAATATTAATACTTGCTCATTAATAGTAAAACAAAAATTGTTTTCAGTAGAGAGGACGACAGTTGGATAAGTGTGGTTATGTTCTCCGGTTGAATAAATCAAACCTTTTTAATACGATGTAGTTTGCAGCGATTGTCATCATCATAAATGTCAAACAGAATTAAAGGTTAGGGCGTGAAAAAATGAGTTTGGCCCTCATCAGCAAACTGGTTTTCTAATGCGCCCCCCAGGAGAAATAGTTGCCCTGCTCTGATCATAGTTTGTGCGATAGTCCGTGTAATGTGATAATTGAGACAGACCTATAAATCGGGGACTTGTGTGCATTACATGAAAGTAAATGAGTCTGATATAAGTTAGTGCCACAGCTGAGAGCAGTTTGCCAAGTTGTTGGAACATTTCTCAGTATGCCCACGATGAGATCATATTCATTTGTGCATATTGCTGATCAAAGGTGATTATTTGGTGTGCAAGGAAAGGAAGAACTCTAGATCAAAACATCTGTGGCATCCGTTTTGACCCCATGGGTCACAGTTGAGCGTTTGACCACCGGTAAATGATCAATTTAACCTCCGGTTACATCACATTCCGTCCTTACCTTGAGCTTGGAGATCATGTTCTTCTCTGAGTCATCAGACACACTCTTGTTGGTGAGCAGCCTGCGGGCCAGGTGTTGCTTGTAGTACCTCTCAAACACGTCTTTCTCCTGCATGAAGCGGAACAGAACCATGGCCTTGTCCAGTATTGATTCCACCTCCTGCTCTGTCAGCTGGACATAAATACAGCACCAGGTTACATCACAAGTGCCCAACATACAGCAGGTAACAGACAAATAAATAGCTCCAGCCTCCAGTTTGTGCTGCTGCGTCCGCATATGACAAAGATACAGCAGTGAACACAATAATAAACCTAAGTCATGACAAAGAGAGATCAACAGAGAATCTACATCTTTATTGAAAAAATGTAAATGCCCCCTGCATGTCATCTTGGTACTGTCGACTAATGGTCCCGTCACAAAACACGATTCTGGCCCAAACCTCAGATCACTGACAAAATCTGTGTGATCATAGAAAAAAGGGCCCAGGTAAGAGCTCCTGATCAGAGGCAAATCAGGGCTCAGATCCTCGTGCGATACTTGGTCAATAACAGGATTCCAGAGGCTCTCCAAGGCATCGCCAGCGCTCGGGTGACTTGTGGTGTGAATCATGTTGTGACTGATAAAGGGAGGAACAGCCACAGAGAGCAGGGACAAGCCGATATTTTCTGCTCAGCTGCCTGCCTTTTTGTCAAATCTCTGGGGGCTGGGGGGACACTCTCAAAACTCTATCCATATGAATTATCACGATAAAAGTGACTGAGACTAGACATGTAGTGGGTTTCCCCGTGTTACTGTCATGTGGAATGAACACCTCATGACTCAAGACACTGAAATACAAGACAACATTGTCACGTGTTGTCAATATTACAGTGTGATAACAAATAATGAATAAAGGATGTCAGTAATGCCTGTGTCCTAAAGAGGGCTCACCCCTTTCACTCCTTTCTTCAGTTTATCATCAATGAAGAGTGAGAGGTACTCAGGCGAGCGCGAGTTGAGGTTAAGGAAGTACTCAAAGTCTCCAGCTATAGTCTGTTTGAAGAGCCGGTCATTGTTGAAGGATTCCTGAAGGAATCGGTCAAAACGTGACTTCAAGTCCAGCAAACCCTGTGGAAGAAAAGACAACGTAAAACCTGATAGAGTGAGATCAATCAATACATGTGAATGCTTAAAGATGTTTTCAAAGTACCCATTACAAACACTGCAGTAATATTATTTACAATGAGTCTGTCTTTGTCTTTTAGGACAGCTCGGTGGTACTTTCTCACAATCTGTTGTAATCTTAAGGAATACAAAATGATTGGCATATCTTTGTCTGCAGTTTATGTCAAAAACACATTATCAGACTAGTCAAAACCTTCAAACTCCCACTTGCCGAATAATAAACAAAAATGACCACCTAATAGATAAAGCAGTACTCCATTCTGACAAATTCTCAGAGCTGCGTTACCTGGATGTAATCTACAGGGTTCTTTCCTTCTCCCTCCTCAGACACAAGAGCTTTGCCTTGTTCTCGCAGGTAGGAACTCATGCACTCACACATGGTCTTCAGCCCATTGGGAACCCTGCTGAACAGCTTGTACATGCATGCTAAATCTGTGGATGGACACACATTCATACACACACGTTTATATTCCAAGACATCTTACCATTTGACAATTGTTCCTGATCTATTGAGTCAAAGTCTTGTAAACAAGAGTTACAGAATGGGATTTTAAAGTTTTCCATTTTTGGGGGTGTATCATGAATTTCAGCAAGTAAAAATTATGTACACCACTCAGAATATTACATAACTTGTACATACTTCTTCAAGACACCAACCAATACCCAAAACCAGGGCTATATTGGAGGTTGGTTTCTAAACACTCATTTATAGATATCAAGGCTGCCGGTGTAATATTACATAATAACATAATATTGCGTAGCCTACAGACACTCTTGTGTATTAAGACTTCAACAGTTGCATCCTTACATTAGGCTATTGTTTGAGTTCACCTTTCATCGCAACATAGGTTTTAAGATTTGTCTGGTGGCGCATAGAGCGAGCATAAAGCAACTCTCACTCTCAGACTCCCAGACATTGCTTCACTCTCCCAACGCAAGTCAAACAGTCAAGAGCTGAGTACTTACCGTCTGTTTTGCCATTCTTTAGCATGTGGACCAAGCCTGAGTTCTCCATCTCTACGATGGTCTTCATGTGTTTGGAGATAAGTTCCCTTTCCACCACCTTAACAATGGGCTCCTCTGTCGACTTATCCAAGCAGTGCATCACTCGCTCAATCTCCTCATTGATCCTGGCCTCAACCTTCTTTATGTACACACTGGCACTGTTTTCTGCCAGGAACTTTTGGCTCTCCATCTGACATTGAAAAAACAATAAATCACAACAAGGTTTTTTAGACTCCTTCACAGACTCATCCGCTAACACATCAGTTAGTACCTGAGAAAAATTTAGATTCTACCCAACTTGTGTGTAGTTTATCAAGCCGCTAATATCCATGGTGAAAATATCATGTTAACTTAACAATATTAGTTTTGAGACTGAAAACTTTTGATTAAGTTTTAATTTAGATAGATAACTACTTTCGTTGAATTCTTAACCCACCAAAATCAGCATCTGAGGAAAAATATTTCGGCATGATATGGATTATATTGTTGTAACTGCATAAAAGATAGTGACTGAACAAAATTTACAAACACGTTGCACAAAGATCGTCACAAAACTTTCTGTCACAACCCTGGGGGCAAGAGTGAAGGGGTGATGCTCTCACAAACCTGGAAAAACTCTGCAGACATTTCTAGGAATGGTGCCTCAAAGTCCTCTTCATAAACAGATCTCCCTTCGAGGCCAAGGATCATTAACATTTGGCAGGCATTTCTGATGGCACCCCTGGTGGAGAGAAGAGCAATGATTAGCTACGGCAATTCTTATTTTCACTGTATTTTTCTATTTCGATTTCTTAGTCATGTCCTTGTGAATGTACATGTAAATGTTCACATTGTGTACTGCCGTTTTGGCTCTTTGTTCTATGAAACAATCAATAGTCAAACAATCAAACAATAGATCAATCAATCTATGTAAATGTAAACATGGTGTGAACTTTCTTTCAAATTTATCAAATATCACTGAATAGCCCACTAGATGCAACTGTACCACATGCACTTGACAGCTCTGCATTTGTGTATGCCAAAAACATACCCTGCCTGTCCACTGCAGAGACCTTTCCTTTAGTTGGTTGATGCAAAATTTAAGTTTACTTTTCTGGCTTTGGTGTATGAGTACATTTTAGTTACTTTTTATTTTCTTATTTTAGCAGTCCATCATGAATTATGTAGTCAGGTCCCTGTCAGCAGAAAATCTCAAAGAGCCTTTCCTTCTAGTCATACCGAAGTCTGACAAGACATTAAAGTGAACTGCTTGCCTAAACATATATGGGCCTTATCCTCTTAAAAAAAAGCTTTTTACAAATTATATGAAATGATTCTTGTAGTAGATTTTTTTTAACTCCATCTTTGGTGTCTTCAATGTTTTGCATGTTTTACAAAGCACTTTGTAAATGTGTCTTAAAAAGTGCTACATAAATAAAGCATACCTGTCCACCACTTCCCCCTTCCTTTCACGTGCAATCATATCCAGCAGGGTCTGTCGGAGATGGTCTCTGATACAGCCATAGCGAACCACCTGATCCCTAAAGATGATCAGACCCAGGTTGTACACGTTCTCTACATTATTCTGCTGTACGTACACCCGGTCCTGTTAGAGAAAACAAAAACAGGAGTATTAATGTCATTAAGGAAATAAATTATCTGCGAGTTCTTTTCTCCTCATTATATTTGATTACTTTCATCTGTAGAGTTTAATCTCTATGAACATAGGTTTATAAAATGTTTATATTTAATTCGGTGGCTTCTTCAATTTCTAAGTGGAAAAAGGAAAACAAACTGCAGTAAGGTCAATTATCACATTATGAAAAAGTAACACTGTGCAATGTTTTATAGGTGATTGAAGTGCATACAATATTCAATGATCATCAATCAAAACAATGTGACAATGTAGATTTTAACTAACTCTGTGTGCGTACACATATGGATAGCAGCACTGAAATCTTAGTCCTGTTAAGCACAGTGAAGTACTGCGAGGCATGCTGGATGGCCAATGGCAGCTCGTCTTACTGGGGCACAACACATAGTAAAACAGAACCCATTGGCTCTCCGGATAGGCAGCAGTTGTTGTCTTTACCAGGATAAAATACCACAGAGAAAATGACAGGAATTGCCAAATTCTTCAAATGAACCCGCATAAACTTTTTCAATATACTAGAAGTACATACAGTTTCCTTCTCACAGACAAAGGATACATCTTCTCCTGAACAATGAAGTCAGTGGGACATAAAATAACTGAATCTGAATTAGTTTATCCAGTTGACAAACATGTAGCGTGCTCATATTGATTTTAAATTACACAATGTTAAGAGCTTGTTAACACAAAATTCGGTCAACGGATGTGTTGGTGAGTATTTTAAACACGTCATACGAGTAGCAGACCAAGGACAAAGCATGACAATCACATCAAGTTATTCAGATAAAGTGTATATACCGGTGTTATCGTGTCAACACACTGTATATCCACATTGTCATTAAGGCTGTAAAAATATGTAGTCCTATGAAGTACTTTTGGAGCCTCTGTTGAGCATTGAGGTAGAAAGCCATACACATGCCTCCTGATTTCAATGTTTTAGTCTCGGTGTGCCCAACCAGTCGATGTGAGCGCCACTTCTATTTTCGACAGTGCTCTGTTCACATTGATTGAGATAGAATCAAACTCAGTAACAGGCAAGGACTGCATTAGTCAGACTAAACGTCAATCAAGGTACTGTGCAATTATCTAACTTGCACGCTCTGATGGAGATTCACTGTTAACTGTCAAACTTGGATGGAACGGCTCACTTTTCCAGTGGCGCCAATGTGAACAGACGGCAGTGAAGTGCCCCAGATGCGCTGTATCATTTAACAGTGCTGCGTCTGTTCGATTTTTTCTGCGCGACTGCTTCAAGCTGAAAATGAATAGATAATGGCCTGTGGCTCATATCTCCAACTCTCAGCTACAAAACACCACCCGAAGGGACAATCACAGATAGAAAACCCGTTTGGCCAGTTCTGACTAATATCAATATTACCGCTAGATGGATGACACGTGGCTGATTGTGGAGGTGGAACAACATTCCAAGTACCCGAAGACGTAGGTGAAGTACAGATCTGCAATGACAGATGACCACCGTGTGGCCTGCAACCAGCTGTCTGATGATGAGAAACTAGCCGCCTCCTCCCAGTTCCAGCAGTCCCACTAAGGTTAAGAATTATATTTACTTCCACTTTTCCCCACCTACACTGTAATATGTCTGGCTTATTTTCTGTTTGTTATGTGCATAACCTTAATTGGCATCATAGAATTACAGCTTCGTATTTGGACTGGTGGATCTTAGCAGGGTGGCAAGTGTAAAAGCTTGGAGCTGGTTGGTCTACAACACTGAACCCGCTGCAGTAGAATTTCTTACTTAAATCCAACTGGAATTCATCCAAAAATCTATACAGACTGTATGTGGAGAGAAATGTGTGAATATGTGACATCACTTACCATGTACATCAGGATATCTCTGATCATCACCATAGCTGTCTGATGGTCATTCCAGGCCTGATTCAGCGTCTGGAGGAAGTTATTGTTTAGGGAGTTGAGGACGTCTTCTCGTACCTTTGGGAGACAGACACAGGTGTTGGCATGTTTAGTAGAAAATTCACAACCTTATAATACAGTGAGCACAGCACATACTGAAAAGGTCCCAAACGAGAAGGGACTTATTAGCCTCATAAAGAGTGCTCTGACCTCTCTCTCCCTTTTATTTTAATACCTTTTCTCAGCCAGGCAGACAGCAGCTTAGTTGTACTCATACTGCAGTGTGACTCAGCACTGTAAACCTGACGTCTCTGTAGGATACGATTCTAAAGGACACGCTGGCCTCCTATTTTTCTCCATTTGAACAAAGACGATGCATTATTGCCTCTGCACCTACTGCGACATGACATCTGCCTTCACAGACCCACTAGACCCGCAACAAGGTCAAGTACAGAGGCGTAAACAAACCCCAGCAAAGACATATCTGAAACTGAACAAATCCATCGACCCAGCAGGCCATGAGCGCCCATGTTACGTTTCATTTTAAAAGAGAATTATAAGATTGTTAGCTGATATTATTCCTTGGACATGGTGAGATGAAGTGGCTTTCATGGTGTTGAGGCCCTGAAAAATTTGGATTCCTGCAAGTTTATCATAATAAACAGATGTTACACTAATTATATGATTTAAAAATGTTTTAAATGGGGACCTTAACTGTACATTGCAGGGCTAACACACAGAGAAGACAGGCAACTCAATCACACTCCCTTTCACACCTCTGTTCAATTCACCTGAGCAAAATTCCTTTGGAGGTGGGAGGACAGTACCCACACAGATGCAAAACAACAGGGTGACATGGCACGCTTAAAAGGCTTGCCACTGGAGGAGCTGTACTTATGGTTTTCTAATGGTTCCTCCTGATATTATAGAAAGCAGATGAGTTTCCTTTTGAATAATTATTTTTCTTTAGAAAACACTTGAAAACCCCCTGAAAAATCAGTGGTAGCATTAGATGGTCCACTTTTCAAATAACTCAACGGTATGGTGACTGTAGTAGCAAGTTGAATGATTGAAAAACTTGTTATAACTTGTCATCTGGCCTCTGAAGTTTATGTCCTGGGCTACAGTAAATAGCAAATAGCATTAGTGTGCAACACTGTACCAATATGTTTAAAAAAGGGGAATAAACCAGATTAAAATGGGGCATTGTCAGATGTTGTGTCAAATGTTGTGATCTGTCTCTGGTTAGTTAGTTATCTATTATTAAATGTAACGTACTGCAAAATATTTATGAATAACAATAACAACAGCTTCACAGTAATAAATAAGGCAACAGTAACAGCATAATGATAATTACCACTACAACAAAACAACTCCACTCTTCCGGCTCTTCCCCTCTTCATCAACAGCTCACTGCCGGCTTGCGACGTGGATGTCTCCATGTTTTTTTCCACACATTAATGTGCCGTTGCTGAGACTACAATTCATTACACTGCAGTTGATTGTTTCAAAACATTGCCAGGTTGGACTGAAAGTTTCTTTGCTGACGTCATTGCCTTAGCACAGCAACCTTTCATAACTTTTGTTCAGGTGAAACCCAACAAATACAACCCCGTAGACCTTAAGGTCTCTGTTAGTGGCCAATCCGCGTGGGACACAGAGTCGTACTGTTTTTCTTTAACGTGCCTGCTAATGAAAGCCAAGTTTTTACCTCTTTATACAAACACTTATATGACTGTTTAATTAGATGCTGTAAACCCATGTAAACACAACATTTTTGCTTGAATCGTAGTACACAAAAAGTTGAGTGAGATACAGTGTTTTCTTCAGGCTGCCAGAGACGTAAACTCACCCAAACTGTTAGGCAGCAGCAAAAGTCATTGAAACTGTCTTTCTATGCGACATCTGGATCATTACTACATAATCAACACTCTCAGCCATCCCATCTCTTTCCTTTGATCTAGTCCTTAATGACAGTTCCCCGACTGCTAATTTGTAATGTGTGCCAATTTGAGGATGTGCATTTAATTAAGATTTAAAAAGGAGCTGGCTGCTTGTCAACATTAGCCTGCTGAAATATTGCTTATTGGATATCTATTCACTCTAAGCTGCACAGCAGCATCCACTACAGATATCATGGCCAAATGTAATTTGTTACTAATCATCTACAACTGATACAAATGAAGGCTCTGGGAAAACAATCGCACTGTGCTTCTCCCATTTAAAAGAAGAAATGCAGAAATGACACAAATCCAACTTATAGTTCCAGGATGAGCATTGTTTACCAATTATTTGTGCATTGTTTATCACTATGGCTCTCAATCCTTGGTCCCTGTGGATCACAGCACCACACATTCCCCATAATCTATCAATATCTGATTTGATAAACACACCTGGTTTACATATGCTTAATGCTGCTGAATGCAAGACCCACATCTGAGAACCACATGTTAGTCAACATTAGGCATTTCTAATGTTTCAGTTAGTGTCAATTTCCCAAAACAGAAAGTCAACTAACACCCCATTTACACCTCGTATTAACTTGTGCTGTTCTTGTTGTCCTTTTGCATTATTCAGATAATGAGGCTGCACGTTAAATCAAGGTAAGAACACTTTGGGATCAGATTGCTGTTTGATCTTGTATCGTGTCGCAAGTGTGAATACAGTGCATACAGAACAGGACACATGCATGAGATAAAATCTGTCCATGAGTTGTAAACATAACCACGGATCATGTTATCATTAAGTAATTTTCATGGCAGTTGTAACTTGTAGTAAATGAGCTCTTGCATCCAGCATCCAGATAACAAGAACCAGTGTTGATGTAAGATGTTTAAGTGTGTGTGTATAAAAGTCTGATTGGAAAATTGTGATGTTATCCTTCAAAGTGCTGTAACTGCCTTGGCATGTCTTACTTTGTTGATTAGGTGCTCCGTGACGACCTCCCGCAGGCCTGTGTAGAGCTTCTCTCCATGTTTGTGGAGCACCATTGTGTAGGCATTCCTGTATAGTTCCTCAAAGCTCAGGCCACTGTTGTTCTTCCTCTGAATTTCTTGGATGGCATTCTTCAGAAGGTCCCATATGTTGTTGACATACTTCTCATCCATTGTCATCTGCAAAAGAATGCAAGTCGGATTAGTAATCTTAATCAATCAATCAATCCATCACTGAATTCATCATCAAGCAATAAGTCATCGGACGGGGTTCCCCATGAACCGCCAAATTTTTTTTTTTTTTCAAAATCACATGCTTTTGGATATGAACAGTTATAGTAATGGATGGCCAGAGGGTCTAACAGTTTGTATAAAACCTAACGGCAAGGTGTACCTGTGTGTACATGACAGCCCTGTTATCAGCTCCAGGCAGATGTGCTACAGTGCCAGCTCATTTGAATCCATGAGCAGTAGATATGCACTGCATCTCATGCAAACTCACACAGCTACAACTACCAATGTGAAAGTTTCCCTTACAACAGGCATCATCATTTTCATTTGAAATTTGGAGCTAGTGGGGAATATTTAGCAAAAAAGTGTTGTCTGGTACAACACATGCGACATTTCATTCATCATCACAAATACTCAACGTAACAATTGTACTGTTAAAAATCTCAATTCTTGAGACTGACAGATTTATGAATCCTCACACAGACGAAGAATTGATGAACTATGTTATGCAGCTACTTATCTTGCCCCTGAACAGATTGTGTTGACAGACTGCATTTAGCTTGTGGTGAAGTTCAACAACACTTAGGTGCAGACTTTAAATGCTCACCTGAAAATGTTCTATGCAAGAGCTAAAAATATAATGTTTGTAGACACAACCTTTCTGCATTCAACATTTCAAAACATTTCTGATGAAGATGAAGCTCACATTTGATGTGAAAATAGAAATGAAACTTCAATTTTATAAGCATATATTGGCCAATAAAAGTCTTATTTTTTTGACCGTAGACTTTACCATCTTTTAGTGGTTAAGAACAAATGTGTGAGAAATACAAAGCCAGATATATCTGAAAACATCTTTTTTTGTTTCGCCCTTCGCCCACACTAAATGCTGATTTCATCCACCAAAAATGGAGTTTTTCAGAGAGGCTCTCCAGAGTGGCTAAATATGAAAATTTTTGCTGTAGATGACGAAAAATAGAAAACGCTGATAAGTAATTGTCATGTGATCCCAGATTGAACAAAAATGGGTACAGTTATTAATGTATTGTGAAGTTTTGTGTAATAGACAAGAACTACTTCAGAGGAGTTTCACTTTATAGGCAAGTCAGTTTAAGCTGGTGGGAAAAAAAAGTGAGGTTTAGATGAGCCCTGAATGAGTCGTGCATGCAGCTTAGACTGAGGTTGAATTATGGAGAAAGACGAGTCTTTTGAATGGGAAACTTCAGTCAAAGTCCTTGCTAGCTGGATCCCTCAACAAAAACAAAGTTATCGGCAGTCATTGAGTACATCAAGCCTCAAAAATTATTTGCAAACAAAGCACACAGCTACTCCGCTCAGCGTGAGCCATAGATTCTTGCACTGGACACTTCACCCACACACAAAGTCAATGGACAAGTTAACATGGAGCAAATGGATTACTAAAACAAGCAGGCCGATTCACCTGGACGACAAAGGCGCACGGGACATTATTAAGATCGCAAGCAACGACTCAACTTATAAGTTTTCCTCAAGAGTCACTATTGTAAGAGAACAAAGGCTGTATGAAAACAAGAGCAAACATAAGAGGAATTGAATCACACCACAACTGTTGCGTTCACTAGAGATTACTGGACTGCACTTAGTAATCATAATCAATACATTTTGTGTTTTCATCATAATTATAATATAGTTATTATAATAATTTTTTTTTTTTGCCTTTTCCTGGTCGCAGTGGGGCTGGAGCCTATCATGTCATTGGGAAAAAGGCAGGATACGCCTCGGGACTGGTCACGAGTCATAACTAAATTATACTCCCATTCACACCTATGGGCAATCAATACTCCGATTGAACTAAGCGATATTGATAATGGATGTATGAATTGTTTTCCTGGTCTATATCGTTGTTATACTTGTGCTCATCTCGCTGGTGTTCAGTATTGCTCTTCTTTTGCAATTGAACATCCTAATATACACATTGGCATGAAAAACATTTTGTCCAATAAGGTTTATAAACATACTGCACTTGAAAGATCTCTCATTAGGGTAAGATTAACATGAATTAAACCTGCAATAAATTTGGGATGAATTGCGATTCATTTTTTGATTGATGACTAAACTGGTCTGATTAAAATTTGTTTGTTATTGATGGGGAACAGTGTGTGCTCCCTGTGAGCTGACAAGTCTAAACACATTCATGTCAATTTGCCACTCCAGCGGCGTGGCTCTGGTAGGACTGGGCCACATTCGACATAAGGTCCTGGTGTGCACCAACAGCAGGTCTGAGCCTCACTTTGTTCTCAGGTCCACACACGTTAAACCCGTTGGTGGCTGGGGAGGAATCAATCTGAATAAATGTGATATCACGTTCAGCCAGTCACAGGCAGGCTGAATTTCACTGTTTGAGGAAATGGGGTCAGCTCATCTAATAAGGTCTGTCATGACTTGCAGACAAAGGCGGTGACAGGTGGATGGAGAAGAGAATAACAACAGTTCACATCAAGGATTCGCGGTTATCACTACAACCCTTAACACAAACCGAGAACTGGGTCAGCGCCTGTTAATTCTGTTAGCAACCAGCTAAACATGAACACTCGTTGATGCTGTGCTGCTGGCTGCCGGTTTCGACTCGTTAATTTGTGGTACATTCACGGCTCTGATATAAAGACGTCATGGATTTGATGACGAAAACAATCAAAACAACAAGTGTCAAGAGCCATTGCTAACGGGGGGCTAGTCAACCTCTAGTGTGTCGACAAATTCAATTAGCTAGCTGGGGAGTTGTGGGAGTAACGGGACGAACGCTGTTCAATAAAAATAATAAAATAGCATTACTGTGCTGGTAGTGCTGCTGAGTTGCTACAAAAATCAACTAGAAAGGTCACTGCAAAACTGAGCATTTACATGTTTGTTTACGAATAGAATAGCCATACGAGCTACTTAGCTTGCTAGCTCTTAGCCAGCAGCCAGACCACGGTGATCGAGTCACCGCCTGTCGGACAGACAGAGCACCGACTGCGGGGTGGACTTACAGGAAAGGCCCGTATCCTCATTTTGGTGTCCTTCTTGGTTCCTCCTTTGCTAAGATTGGACATGGTTAGCTCGTCCTTGGGCTCTGTATTTACATGAACGTGTTCTCCACAGAGGGACAGGGGTGACTACTAGTAATGATGGGACAGATGATACCGAGGCGCCGAAGCACGTCCCCCAGAGTAAAAGCACAATGCTACGAAACTGTGCGCTGGTAGCTCGTTTTACGTACACATTGTCACGTGATTCACGACGTATGAGGTCTTTTGACGCATCTGACGTTTCGAACCCTTCCGCTGCTTTTCGACCGTCGTGGTGGCGTAGTAGATTAGATTAGATTAGATTCAACTTTATTGTCATTGCACATGTCACAAGTACAAAGCAACGAAATGCGGTTAGCGTCTAACGAGAAGTGCATCAGCAGTGAATAAATATCTAGATTCAGTATATACATAGTATTGTACAAAGTATATACATAGTAATATACAGTGCGGGTATGAAATGATAATTGACATATATCCATAGTACAAGGTAGGTACAGAGTGAAAAGCTATAATACTATGGTAAACAGTAGAATGACTATAGGTATATGTGAATAAATATGTAAATATATATGAATGACTTTATACTGATATACATTTTTATCATACAGGTATGTACAGACTATAAACAGGCTATGACTATGGTACAGTATGAATGATTATAAAGTATGTACAGATGCAGTTGTGAGTGATATATTTAATGGTATGATCAGTAGTGAGGAAGTGCAAAGAGTGAGAAAGTCCAGTTCACTTTTTGAGGGGGTGGAATAGTGGTGGGGGGGGTGGGGGGGGGGTGAGGGCGTTTGGGGGCGTCGGGGGGCAGAGTTCATCAGGGAGACAGCTGTGGGGAAAAAGCTGTTGCTGAACCTGGTGGTTTTTGTCCGGAGGCTCCTGTAGCGCCTCCCAGAGGGCAGGAGGGCAAATAGACCATTTGCTGGGTGGTAGGAGTCTTTGATGATGTTCGTTGCTCTCCTAAGGCAACGCTTCCTGTAGATGTCCTCGATTGCAGGAAGTGAGGCAATGCGCTGGGCGGTTTTCACCACCCTCTGCAACGCCTTCCGGTCCGAGGCAGAGCAGTTCCCGTACCAGACTGTAATACAGTTGGTTAGGATGCTCTTGATGATGCAGCGGTAGAAGTACACCAGGGTCTCTGAAGAGAGGTGGTTTTTCTTCAGAGTCCTCAAGAAGAAGAGGCGCTGGTGAGCCTTCTTGACCAGATTGGAGCAGTTAGTCGTCCAGGAGAGGTCCTGCGAGATGTGGATCCC